>JANHFN010000689.1:202072-215854 GCA_032468175.1 Toxicocalamus goodenoughensis
AGGCGTGGAAGCAGTACTCAAGGACATTAGCGGACCTCGCCAGAGCGCGGGATAAACGCTGAAGAAGAAGAAGAAGTGTTAACACAGCACAGCCATTTTAAAGTAAGTTTTTAACTTCTTTAGCTTGATATACCATGACACATAGTACATCATGGTTAACTCATAGTTTGAACAGAATTTTCTTCATCTCAGTGCTAAGATATGGACAGGATAGGACTATTATATTATTCGTACAAAAAGCCAACTATGAGCTTAAAATATGATACTGATCTTGTTAACATTGATAACAAAGTTCACATTTATTTATGCATTTGAGTACGATTCAACAGTAGCTTTGTAGTATAATTTGTAGTTATATAAATTTCAATAAATATATTACTTATGTATAAAAGTTTAGGCAAACATACTTTTATTTCTGTATTATTTATTAGACTTGTATAATTTTCCTGGGAATAAACACAATTGAACATGATATGACTTTATTTTCAGTACATATACATTACATTAAAATGCTAATAGTTTGAAGAAAAGGGCAAATAAGTGTTTTGTGGTCAGGAGCCAAGTTATTATACCTTAGCAGAAGAAGGCTTTGACTACCTCAGAGAACATGATGGTGATATAATAAAAACCACCAAATTGGATAGTCTCAACATTTTCAGCTGGCCATCTATATACAATATAGGCCATTTTATATTTATTTCACAAATAACTTTCTCTAGTTGTAATGAAAATATAGAAGTAGCCAGAAAGGAGTGTTGGATGTATTATTCTGATCGATCAAGTAGTTTCCTTCATGATACAAAACAGAGGACCATTGGAGACCCTACTTTCTACCTCAATTTTGTTAGTACTATGTGCCTAAAAGAGTTAAAAATGGTACAGCCAAAGACCACTTCTTTTGAGACTGTCCATACCAATCACCCACTAAATTGTATTCAATCGCTTTGGAAGCTTCTATGCATTTTGATATAATTGTACAGATATAGAGATATACAGTTATTCTACCTCTGGAGGAAGAACTGCTCACCCCCCTTGGTCTTTTTGAAGTGTATTAAAAGCTGGGTTTGCTGGTTGGCCTGGCTCACAAGGGAGGCAGCCACTGCTGGAGGTGGCTAATGGGTAGGAAGACCCATCTGCAGTCTTAGTATAGTTTTTAATGTTTTAAGCTGTATAGTTTTAATGTTTTAATATTTTAATTATTTTTTAACATATTTTATAATTTTGCAATCTGTCAAGTCATTTGAAGACCACCCTGAAGATTCAATGGCCCAGGATGCAGAAGTAGCAATGGGCTTGTCCATGTAACACCTCAGCTCTGCAAACTTGTTAAATATGGCCCAGTGTTCTAATCTATCTGGATCTTGAGCCTATCTTCTTGGGTGTTAGCTATTCCTGCCAGCTTAGTATAATCTGCAAATTTGGTAAATTCCCTATCTATAAGAACTCAGGAAGCACAACTTCTGTTTAGTGGCACCTGACATATGAAATGAGGTTCCTCTGTAATCTGTTGGCTCCTACCCTGACAGTATTCTGAAAGAATTTGAAAATCTGGCTGTAAAATTGCTCAGGCATATATTTGACAAAATATGGAGTTAAAACCATGATTCTTTCTATTGAGGAAAAATTAGTTACAAAAAGACAACTTCCTTTTTGTACAATGCATGGGAACCAGATGAAGGGCCAAGGAAACATTTGAATCTAGTGAAGCTTAAAAAGTGTGGTATATAAGTGAGTTTCACCAAGTAGACCAGAGTTCCTCAACCTTTCTGCTTTGCAGTCCAGCCAACGGGGAAGAGAAGATGGTTCCATGTGAGCAGCAAGGAAAAGCTTATGCATCTAGCTCCACTTGCATGAGTGGGAGCACACACATCCCCTGCCACACATGCCAAAGTTGTATGTGCATGCACTCTTGTTTGCTGCTACGCAAACAGGTATGTAACCCACCACTTCCATGGCATGGTTATGAAGAGCTCAAGACCTGGTAGTGGACCATGGGCTGGGGATTTGGGACTCCTGAACTAGACTACCCTTTTAAAGATTTGGATTAGGGTAGCCAACAGAAATATTCTAATAATCTGAAACAGCTTTCAAAGTCTCTGGGAGGATGCAGCACTATAACACTTAGAAGAGAAGCTTTTCTAGCATTTCATTCTACTATTATGGCCATTCAAATTATAGTCATTCTCTGAAATTAAATGATTGAATCCTGCTAATTAAGTAGGATTTATCTAAATTCTAAAGAGTTATCTCTATTGATAACAGAAAAGAAGACATTAAAATTAGTTGAAATAGAGAGTATATGTAAAGAAATGGTCTTTTTCTTCAATGCTGATTTTTATTAATGGAAGCCACATAAGATAGTGATTATATTGTATGTGTCTTCAGCCTTTCAAGGCTTTAGATAGCTTGGAATAAATATCTTATAATTTCATCCAGCAATCTCATGTTGGTGGAAGGAGTTTTGTGGAAGAAAAACCAACCACTGCTTCTGTGCTCTGGAGAGACTTGTAGATATTCTAAACAGTGAAAGAGACCAAATGATTCTGTGTCTGAGAATTTAAAGGGCTATTGATCATTAGCATACTGATTTATTTGGACAATTAACTCACACCTGAACGTAATGTTTTCCTACATTTTAGGACCAAATTTTAGGACTTTGGACTTTGATTGTTCACCAAGAAAGTGAAATCAAAGCAAAAATTCAATTTGCTTTCATTTCATTCCACTGTAAATTAGACTTCAATTGCCTGGAGAAGGAATAAGCACCTGCTTTGCTTTTCTTCTGTTACCCATTAGCTATGTTGTATGGCATTCTTAGAATAAGGCAACATTAAACAATTCTCTTTTAAATATTAACTGTTCCCAAACAGTGAGAAGCATTGTTTCTCCCATTTTCCATACTACAGTATATGGCACATAATCTCTAGGATTAATATTACATAAGGCCAGGAATACTTTGCAGGTATAAGAATAAAACATCTCTGGGCCATGGTGAGATCAACTAGAAAAGTAAAGAAAATCCAGCTCAGAAAAAAAAGGCCACAGAAATTATTTTCAAAACTGTATGGAAAATCTATATATAGAAAAATGTAGCATTTTAATTGCCTTCCTATGTCATTTCCTGTACATAATTCTCTTTTTCAATTCTCAATTTAAAAAATCAATGATTATGTATTCTGTTTTCAGTTTTTCCTTTTGCTTGTCTCAGTTCTTCCAGTTTTATACCACATCGTCCCACCTTATACCTGTTTCCTTTCTTCTTTCATATCATCTCAAAGTTTGAGGAGGGAACTGTCTCTATATAAAAAGCTCTTAGGTTTAGCAATTTTCCATTTCATTTCTTCCTGGTTATAGTTTTTTCATGTAATATTTTTGGGGGAAAGTGTTCCTTTCAAACTGATTCAAGCCAAAAAGTTTAAATTTATTTTATATCTGACCTCCTATTCCTTTCGTGCCATATGCAAATGCCTGTCTTTTTCTATCACTTATCTATTTCTCAAAGAAGACAATGTTGGAATGTTTATAATATATGAACCATTTCTGGCTTCTGATTATACCTCAAAACTGGAATTCATTAGAGCAGAGAATGTGAACCCACTAGAGATTCTACCAGGAACTATTTAGGGAAAGGGTGTTGGATTTTCAATTTTATTTTTCCTTTTCCTAGGAGTTCCCTTTTTCTAAATACCATTCTCACTAGTAAGTCAAGAATACATGCTAGTAGCTCTTTCATTTTCTTTCTAGCTCTGACTATGGCATCATGAGTCAATCAAATAAGTATAGTTATAGTTCACAGGATAAATCATGGATACTTTCTGTAGTAAATCAGTTAGTTCAATATAAGAACAGTGATGATGTGCCATCAAGTCAATGTCAGTTGTTAGTGACAGCATAGATAGGCCTTCACAAGGTCTTATCCATGTGGTTTTCTTGATAAGATAGAGGAAAGGTTTAGCATTGCCTTCTGTCACACAATCTGAAATGATGCCTTTGCTATAGTCACTAAAGTGTTCATTTGCCTTATATAAATAGCAATAGCACTTAAACTTATATATTGCTTCATAGTGCATTCTCCAAGTGCACTCTCTAAGCTGTTTACAGAGTCAACATGTGCCCCCCAAAAATCTGGGTCCTCATTTTACTGACCTCAGAAGGATGGAAGGCTGAATCAACCTTGAGCCAATAAGGATTGAACTCCTGGCTGTGGGCAGAGTTCATCTGCAACACTGCATTCTAACCACTGCACTACCATGGATCCTAAATGTTTTATTGCTTTAACTGTTCTTCATTTCTTAGATGATCTTACTGCAAATATGTACTTTTAATGTACATTCCCAGTATTTTAAACTCATCCTTCCCATGTCCATCCAGACATGCAAGGGATATCAATACTACAAATATGATATTATAATTTACCCTTCATTAGTTACGATAAATTCTGGGAAGTTACGTGACACACCTTTCTTTTCTATTTATTTAATATATTTATCAAATGATTTGAAATAAAATGGGATTTAAAAAATCATGCCAAAAGTCATGGTGGTTTTTTTGTACAAATACCTAATTCAAATCAAGCACACTGTCAAAGACCTGGATGCACCAATCATGCCTACCGTCCCTGTCCTATTGTTTTTTATTTTTCTTATAAGTAGCTATCTCATGTATTCAAAACTATATTTATTCTTATACCTGTATCTTGTAAGCAATTGACAAATCAAATAAATACTAAAAAATACTAAATACTAAAAATGATACATGGAAATGATCTGCAAAAAATTTTTAAGGACCCTCTCCCCTTTGCAAAGCCAAGCCAGCTCCCTGAATTATTTGTTTGATTATTTATTTATTGTGATATATATGCTTCTCTAACCCAGATTAATTGAATGTCAAAGACAAAGAAGTGGAAGAGATGACAGTTTGAGAGTAAATGGAAGAAATCCATTTGAAATCCAAATGCAATCAAACATGGATAAAGGCCATTTGGAATAATATGTTCTGACAGTGTATGCAGCAAAGAGAGTGTACTTTTGTTTCTATTGTATCTGCATGAAATAGACCAATGTTGCTATTTTGTTCTTTGCAGCACCTTCTTCACTATGATGCTTTACAGGAAGATCTGGAGCTATCAGTAGCTCACTGGGAACAGTTTGTAACATTCATAATTGATAAGCTATTCATATAAACCTTGACCTGGATTGTGTTGTTGGGATACAATATGTTATTATAGCCAAAGCAGCCTCTTGCATTTTTCTTGTCTTTTTTAGCTTGTAGATCTCAAAGACGCAGATGTTATCTGTAATATAAAGACTATCATCAGGTTACCCAACACTTGTTCATATATTGTTAAGTTCCCTGCACCAGGACTTAACAGTTAAACTTAGTTCTTCAATTTCACATTATTTAATTTGGCTGCTAGGCTTGGACCCAGTTAAAGTGTCTCAAATATGTGAAATACTGTTGCGAAGCTATATAACAAGCTATCATAAACCATAATGAAGATACTTTGGGCAACTGATTGCTCTCTTATGATACACACAAATCATTTAAACCTATGTGTGCTTTCTGGTTTTCCTATATTTTATCCACATTTGCCCTGTGATTCATTGTCTTGAATCTAATCGAATTGTTGGTTGCTAATAGATCTGATATCTTTGTTGTGAGGAGTGCTGGTTCTCATTGGTTGATTAAACTGGCCAATGGAGACCTGATTGTACAGTTCTTCCTTGTACAAGAGTCCACACTGTTTCATGTCTGAAGGGGAAAAATCCTTTGATTTGTAAATGTTGGGAAATCAGCAGCTGGTTTAAAATGTAGAAGCATTTCCCAGTGATTAAGATAACTGGGAAAGAGGTAGCCTTACATGTATAAACCTTAGGAAACTCAATAGCTAGATTTTCTTTGGTTTTCTTGGTGGATGACCAAGGCCAGAAACTGGATGAGTTAATCTGTTCTGCTAATTGAAGAACCTGGCAGTGTTTTGCTTGGGATAATTGTTTACAATTTTAAACTCTTCTATCAGACAGCTCAGAAAGTGCTTCTGAGAAATCCTGTTTGGCAATCAGGCTACTGGTCTTTGGCAGGGAGTGTCAAACTGGTGAGCTGTGATCCAGATGTGTCATGTGCAGTCCAAGCCCATCCCAGATCCGCGAAGGGAAAAAACATTGCAAACATCATGTGATGGCAATGTGATGCCGTGAGTTTGACACCCATGGTCTATGGTGTCTCACATGGTTTGTTTCTACTATGCTATTCAGTATTTCTGATTCAATTGGTGCTTTAGAATAGGATGAAATGTATTTTATGCAGAAATGTACTCTATGTTAGTTCTATTACAGATCATTGGCTTATCTCAGCCATTATGTGTTACATCCCCATTGCACATCCTCTGATAAACAAATAATTCCCTCAACACTGTCCAACTATTTACAAAATCTGCACTACTATTACTGTTAATCTTCTCATCACTCCTTATCGCCCATCCCCTCCCACTTGTGACTGTATGACTGTAACTTTGTTGCTCGTATCCTTATGATGTATATGGACTGTTTCTTAGTATGATTTGATTGCTTATTGTAGCCTATGACTATCAGTAAGTGTTGTACCTGATGATTCTTGACTCATGTATCTTTTCTTTAATGTACACTGAGAGCATTGGCACCAGAGACAAATTCCTTGTGTGTCCAATCACACTTGGCCAATAAAGAATTCTAATTCTATTCAATCAAAATATGGATGGACTCAATCCCGGTTTCAACTGGGAAAGGGTGAGTGACTAGACCGCATTAACAGAGGTGGAAGGGACCTTGTAGGTCATCTAGTCCAACCCCCCACCCAAGCAGGAAACCCTACACCATTTCTAACAAATGGCAGTCCACTCCAGTGATGAATCTCCCACAACTTCCGAGGGCAACTTTTGTTCCATGGGTGGATTGTTCTCACTGTCAGAAAATTTATCCTTATTTCTAGGTTGAACCTCTCCTTGATCAGTTTCCATCCATTATTCCTTGTCTGGCCAACGTGCCTCTCCAGACTCCTGGACTGGCCCATGTTCCTCCCCATTGTCCGACTCTGCTGCCATCTCCGCAGGCTGCCGGCAAACCACAACATCCAGTTGGCTCCAGAATTGAATGGGGGGAGCCCTTCCAGTTAGGAACCTTTGTGGCTGTTTGAGTGCTTAAGGTTGCCGACCCCTGCACTAAATGAACTATCTTAAGTCAATGATTGCCTGTATTGTAACCACTTGTAGGAGATGGGATCACTAGCGAACAGATTTCCCTGTTAAGTCCTCTCCTGCCTGAGCCCCTTGCCTCTTCTTCCTTCCATTAATTGTGGATGTCTTTCAGAAAAACTGTCAAGAGGGTTTGCAGCGTGGCTACTATTGTCGGACAACCCAGGAGCAAAACACAGCACACAGTCTTTTAACAGTGGTTTATGTATAAGGCTACTATATACATACATATACGTGGTAATCAAATACCTGGCAAGTAATCAATCTTCTTTACTCTGCACGGAGAACCACAATGGAGACAGAACACAAGGAGAGAGAGGTACACCCGCTCATGGCCTCATTTATATATATATAGCTTCTTAAAGTGGTAAATCCCTGTGGGACCCATCCTCAGTCTTAAAGGAGCAATAATCATTGCATCAACCATACAACAGCTGGTCAGCTTTTAAATCTCAATACCTTGACAAAAACTCTTTGACTAGATATTAAGAGGTTCCCGGACCCTTCCCCAACCATCCAGGCAGAGAAATCCCCCCTACCTCCGTAAGCGCGACTGTAGATAATCCACACGATCTTCTCTCAAACTTCCACCGAAAAGTTCTCCAACTTCTGGGACCAGTAGATCAACTGCTGCTACCTTTTAGGAAACAGAAGGTCAGAGGTTTGTTCAAAATCTCCCTCTGTGTGAAGGTACAAAATCACTAGGTAATCGCCAGAGGCATTCCTGAATGGTTAAAGGTAAATGTTTCTCCTGTCTGACTCTAGGGGGCAGCATGCATCTCCGTTTCTTGGCCGACGCAGCCAGCGTTGTCCGAAGACACTTTCTGTGGTCATGTGGCCAGCATGATGATACACCGAGGTGCACGGAATGCTGCGATCTTCCCACCAAAGTGGTACCTATTCATCTACTCGCATTTGCATGCTTTCGAATGGCTAGGTCAGTGGTGGCTTACCTTTTAGGGTTCCTGTGCCGAAAATGGTGCGCGCACTCACATACTAGCACCCAGAAGGCAATGCGCGTGCCTTTTCATGCCCCCTGCGCATGCGCACGCGATCCCCTCCTTCCCCCCCCCCACAGCCCCCTTACCTGCACTGTGTGCCTCCCAGCTAATTTCCAGCCACTTTGAGGCCTTTTTTGGCCTTCCAGAGGCTCGAGGGAAGCCTCTCCCAAAGACCTCTGGCTCTGTTATTCTTTCCTTCCTTCCACCTTTCCTAGCATTAAACAGGCCCCAAACGCAATGTAAATGCTTGCACCACAAACCAATTTCCCCCGAGAAGAGAATAGATTTCATTCCCCAAAAATGTAAAGAGCGTAACAAGAATGAAAACGTTCTTACAGTCCTACGGGGTCCATCTTCGTTGTCCCGCATGTAGAACGGCTTAAGGTCGTAGGGATAGTCGTACACGAAAACAGGAATACCGCCGCAGTGTTGCACCAGGTGCTTTTCGTGTTCGCTCTGGAGATCCTGCCCCCACTAAGGAAAGAGTTTTAATTATTGGGCTTTTGGGTTTTAATTCAGCCAAATTTTATATTTATATTTTTTAGTATTGTTTTTAAAAGTTTGTATTCTATATGTGTTTTATCGCGGCTGTTCACCGCCCCGAGTCCTTCGGGAGAGGGGCGGTATACAAATATAAATTGACTTGACTTGACTTGACTTGAAAAAACAAAACAAGCACCCAGGTTTTAAAATAAAACAAACTATGATAATCGCAGGTCGCTTTAAGTTTGCAAACTACTTGAAAGCATCGTGAACGATTATGTTCTGTATCTTTCTCAGGTTGCTGTGATGATTAGGTTACACACTTGCATTCAAATCTCCAAAATCAGGGTTTATGAACCTGGGGAAATGTTAAAAGGTGCGTGGACTTCAACTCCCAGAATTCCCAGCCAGCAAGCTGGCTGGGGAATTCTGGGAGTTGAAGTCTGCACAACGTAAAATTGCTAAGATTGAAAAAGACTGTTCTAAATAGACAAAATATCAGAGTTGGAAGGGGCCTAGAGGTCTTATAGTCCAACCCCCTGCACAGGCAGGAGACCCTATACTATTTCAGACAAATGGCTGTCCAACCTCTTCTTAAAAACCTCCAGTAATGGAGCACCCACAACGTCTTTTTTTAAAAAGAACAATTTTCTTACTTTTTGACAACAAACATAAATGCAAAACAACGAATAAAACCTTCTTTCAGTTGTACAGTGTGTGTCGGTTGGTACATATTTCTTGTGCACAATATCAATAGTCTGTCCCTCTTAGATTTAAATTTATATTCATATTATATAAATCAACTTTCCATGTCATATTGTTGTTATTACATCATCATTAGACTTTGATGGCAAGTTCACATTCTCCTTTTTGAGCAAATCTCAATTTTTACAAGTTCTAACTCATATTATAATTCCTTCCATAATCATCCCTTATAACATATCATTACCACTGTATTATACTTACTACTGTATTATATTTATGTTATATTTCATTCTCCTATTTTTCTATCTAACCATTGATAAAATAAATCCCATTTTTTATAATATTCTTTTTCTTCTTGCTCTCTAATTGCCAATGTCAATTTACTTATCTCTGCACATTCCATTATTTTCTTGAGCCCCCACAACGTCTGGAGACAAAGTTGTTCCACTGGTTAATTGTTCTGACTGTCAGAAAATTTCTTCCTAGTTCTAGGTTGCTTCTCTCCTTGCTTAGTTTCCATCCATTACTCTTTTTCCTGCCTCTCCAGGTGCTGTGGAGAATAGCTTGACTCCCTCTTCTTTGGGGCAGCCCCTCAAATATTGGAAGGCTGCTATCATGTCCCTCCTAATCTTTCTTTTCATCGAACTAGACCTACTCAATTCCAGCAACCGTTCTTTGTATATTTTAGCCTCCAGTCCCCTAATCCTCTTGGTTGCTCTTCTCTGCACTCTTTCCAGAGTCTCCACATCTTTTTTTACATCGTGGGGACCAAAACTAGATGCAGTATTCCAAGTGAGCATTATAAGGCCTTATAGCATGGCACTAACACTTCTTCACGTGGCAATCCAACCGGTCAGTCCTAGAGGAGATCCACCCCGACTGCCCTTTAGAAGGCCAGATCTTGAAGATGATACTCAAAAAGGCTTTGGCCACCTCAGGAGAAGGAAGGACTCGCTGGAGAAGAGCCGAATGCTGGGAACGATGGAGGGCAAAAGAAGAAGAAGGGGACGGCAGAGAAGGAGGTGGCTGGATGGAGTCCCTGAAGCAGTCGGCGTGAGCTTAAATGGACTCCAGAAGATGGCAGAAGACAGGAAGGCCTGGAGGAACGTTGTCCATGGGGTTGCAATGGGTCGGACATGACTTCTCAACTAACAACAATTCACTTCCTACAACCGTTCTTAATATGTTTTAGCCTCCAGTCCCCTAATCATCTTTGTTGCACTTCTCTGCACTATTTCCAGTGTCTTGACATCTATTTATTTTTAATATTGTGGTGGCCAGAACTGGATGCAGTATTTCCAAGTGTGATCTTACTAAGGCTTTGTAAAGCAGTACCAGAACTTCACGTTTTGATTTTGATTCTAACCCTCTATTAATGCAGCCTAGGATTGTATTGACTTTTTTGGGGGCTGCTGCAGGACAATGCTGACTCATATATGGACTAGATGACCTTGCAAGGACCCTTCCAACTCTGTTAATCTGTGTAAAAAAAAATTAGCTGATTGCCCAAGATCCAAGATCTCTCTCACAGTTTTTATCTACCAGGTTTTACCTAAATAATTGGATTTAATGTAAATAAATAAATAAATACATTTTTAAAAGGGCTTCCCATAACTACGAGGGTTGGTTTAAGGCAGATGTAGGATACGGCCTGTGCCAGATTCAACAAGCGACATCTCAGGGCCTCCCAATCCATTGCGGGGCCTCCTAAAAAAAACCCAGAATTATCCATTTTTGCAATATGGTGTCCTAAAAAAGAATGCAGAGAAACTTTAGAAATTCCCCTTTCAATCACTGTTGGATGGATCTGGGAATGCTAAGCCTCTGTGCCAATCCTTGCAATGCTTTCTGGGGAAAAAAAAAAGAATTTGACCTGAAATTTAGACCAAACATGTTGGCTGGCCTCTTTCTGATTATTTTTTTTTGGGGGGGGGGGCAGGATTTACCCCATTGCTTGAAGAATTAAATTGAAATTAGCAGCCTCTTATCCATATTCTTCAACAATGTTTTTTTGGGGGAGGGAATAAAGCAAAGGGAAAAATACTGAAGTTTGAAAAACTTTAAAGGGTTGAATGGGTGAGGCTAAAGGAATGTAGGTAGTCCTTGACTTACATCCATTCGTTTATGTATTAGTTCTCGACTTTCAACAATTCACTTAGTGACGGTTTGAAGTTTCAATGACACTGAAAAAAATGACTTGTGAGTATTTTTCACACCACGCTCACAGGATGAAAATGGCACAACTGGTTCCTATTTATGACAGTTGCACTATCCCATCCTATTTCTAACACATGGTTCTGTGATCCCCAGGAAAATCAATGGGGGAGCCAGATTCAGTCTCCCGCTTGGGCGGGGGGTTAGGCTAGATGACCTATAAGGTCCCTTTCAACTCTGATTATCTGTTACCTGTTAACTTAACAACTTTTGCAATGATTCACTCAATGGCAAGACAGGTCATAAAATGGGAGCAGACCTCACCTAACAACTCTCTTGCGTAGCCACAGAAATGCTGAGTTATATTTATTATAAGGAATAATGGATGGAAGCTGAACAAGGAGAGAATCAACCTGGAAATAAGGAGAAATTTTCTGACAGTGAGAACAACCAACCCATGGAATAGAAGTTGCCCTCGGAAGTTGTGGGAGCGCCATCACTTGAGACTTTCAAGAGGAGATTGGACTGCCATTTGTCAGAAATGGTGTAGGGTCTCCTGCTTGGGCTGGATGTTGGACTAGATGACTTATAAGGTCCTTTCCAACTCTGATTATCTGTAATCTGAACTGGCATTGTGTATTACCTAGAATCCGCCTGAGTTTCTGACATATCTTCCATGTTCACTATGTTAGAGAAATAATTAAGCAGCTATATCTTAGTAGCCTCTTCTAACCTGCCAGTTTCAGATGGATAAAATCAGGAAATGTGCCAAGCAACTTTAAACTAAGTTTTAAAAGAAACATTTAAAAAGAAATCAAATAACCTATTTTCAATTATTATATTAAATAGAATTTTGTTCAATTTCCAGGTGCAGTAGCCCATTTTTTTAGAGGATCAGTTCTATGAGCATTCAGTCAAAAAGTTGCAAGTAATATTCTTGGGTGCCCTTGCAGGTAGACTTTTTTTCACACAGGAACATACATTTTGTTTTCTGTTTTTGGTTCCATGTGGTCTTTAAGTATCATAATGCCATATTGATATCGTGAACAAGATGCAGCCAAATTCTCCAGCCCATTTTTGATTAAGCTATTGGAATCAATGGTAAGATAGGACTCATGAAAATGTAAACACCACTGAATCAGATACCTAGAACAAGATATAAACTACACTGACTTGGTTGTGCACAGCCCAGGTGATAGAACAGCACGAAGTTATGCCAGCCCATTGAAACATTTTAGGTGGGTTACATTAATCAAAGACATTCCAGTTTTGTAAAGTCAGAAATCACCCAATTGAAAATTTGTATGTTGTCATCAAATTTGAATAGTATGGTTTTTGGGGCCACAAAACCAGGGAGTCCAGCTACCCTTGTTTTAAAGGTTGGGAACCATCTTACTTATTTCAGAAGCTAAAAATATGCACCTTTCTTTTCAGGCCTTTCTGAGTTTCTTTCTTCTGCTGACTTTATAATTTGTAAGGTTTACTTCGAGCTGCTATTCAAGAATATATAAAAGAATCACCAAAAATGAGTAGACCATCTCTAGAACCAGTTTCAGAAGAGTCAGAGGATCCACAATGCAGGAGAAAGGAGAGAGAGAAATCCTATTGCATAATCAGATTTCTGAAGAAAACCTGTGTAAGTCAATTGAATCAAAATTTTAAAGGAATGCATTTGTTCTGACTCAGAGGTGAAAGTATAACAAAACATGCAGTTGGTTAGTTATGATTTAGCAATGCATACAAGAGCTTAGGAGTTTGTTTGTCACAAAAGAAAGTCAAGCCTCATAAACATCTGGAGCTGCCCTTAAGGAACATTTCAAAATCCATCAGAGATTTGCTTTGCTTTACTTGAGAATTTGTGAAGCAGCCTGGCCTCCATGAGTACCAAATTCAACCGGCCCCTCACAAGAGCAAGCCTCTTACATGGCAACATTATCTTGAAACACTGCACTGGAAATCATCCAAGTATACAGCCATGCGGTCAGAAAAACCAAAACATGTCATGGGGTCAATCTCAGTTGACTCAGAAGTTCCATCGATGATTTACTTAACTTTGATGATTTGATTAATTACTCAACTAATCATTGGCTAAACCAGAGCTGGCTATGTCCACACATCATGCTAAGCCTGTAAATTTAAATTATACAGCTCTTTAAATATTTAGTTTTAATGGTTTTTTAAATTTCTGTATTTTTGTATCAATTTTTAACT
>JANHFN010000689.1:222475-246998 GCA_032468175.1 Toxicocalamus goodenoughensis
GAATAACTCAAATTGCAATTAGGAACTAAAAAATTATTCATAACAACAGTGGGATTCAAATATTTTTACCGGTTCGGTCTCCGCTGCTCATCGCTGTACTGGCTCGGCAGAACCGGGCCAAACCGGTAGAATACCACCACTGATTCATAGCTTCTGAAGGCCTCCAAAATAAAGATGTAACTGTCTAACGCAGTATTCCTACCATGCTTTGGTTCAATATTCAGGTTTCATATTAGGACAGTTGCCATATTACAAATGGGAAAGTCAAGCCTCAGGTACCTATTTCTCTATGTTACCTCACAAATGGGGCAACAGCAGATTTTGTCATTCACAGTATTACCTTTGATGTTCCACCAACGGTTTAGAGACCTGCATAAGTTTTCAAACACGTGCACACTTAACAGGCTCCCAAGAGAACTAGCTTCTTCCATTATTGGAATTCATAGTTCATATACTTCCTGGCAAAGTCTAGCAAGTCATGCAAGTTGATTCACTAACCCAGCATTTGACAAGAGTTGAGTTTCCTGAATATCCCACAGGAAACATCTCCAGATCCTCCACATCTGCATGGCCTCTTCTGTAATTTGTCACCTTCGTGATTTAAACTCCTCAGAGCTGTATCCAGAAGTTTCTTTCTGCCTGTCTTCCCTCTCTATTACACAAACTGATGGAAGGTCTTTCAAAAATCTCCAATTTTGGAAAGGGGTAAGAGTACGTGAACAAATTTGATAAATCAACACAGGTAGTCCTCAATTTACGGCCACAGTTGAGTCCAAAATTTACATTGCTCAGTGAGAAATTTGTTAAATGAGGTTTGCTTTGTTTTACGACTTTTCTTGCCACATTCGTTAAGTGAATCACTGCAGTTGTTAAACTGATAACGTGGTTGTTAAGTGAATCTGGTTTCCCCATTGCCTGTCAGAAAGTTGTAAAAGGATATCACATGACCCCAAGATATTGCAACTGTCATAAAGGTGAGTCAGTTGTCAAGTATCCAAATGTAAATCGTATGGCCACGGGGATGTTACAAGGGTCATAAGTGTGAACTTATGAACATAAGTCACTTGTTTCAGTGCTGTTGTAACTTTGAACGGTCCCTAAGTGAATTATTGTAAGTCGAGGACTACCTGTACGTGTTTTTAGAAAGACCTGTTTAGTTATTCATTAGCATGAGAGACAGATAAAAGGGAACAACCTTTATATGGCTGTTCTGACCAAGGCTTCCTGAGACCACAATTAAGCTTAGTCAAAATAAAACTCCTTTTATTTCAACACTGGGAATTATCTGCATTTTTCAGCCCGTAATAAGTCCCAAACAGTCCCTTGAGATAAGCACCCACCTTCATCTCCTTTGAATTGCTGCCAGCAACTAAAGTGCCAAATTAACTAGAAAAAAAAACCCAACCGAAGTACAAAGTCCACAAAGAACTTCAAGGTTTAATCTGAACAGAACGAACGACTTTGTTTCCTGCAAAGGTTTCTCTACCTTTGCACCTCCTTTAACCCTTAGGGGAAGGGCAATCACCTCCAAGCCTTACTCCCGAGTCACCCCTTTTGTCTCAGCTGCTCTTGCCTTCTAGCAGCTCTGCACACACACGCACTGGGAACAGGCTCCCCTGGTTCCTCTGCCTCGCTGCTGCCAGACTTGGAGGCTCCAGAGTCAGTACATAACTCCCAGATGGTCCTGGCCCCATCTCTGCATTGGACGCAGGACCCTCGTCCGAGTCCTCCCCAGACTCCCGGACTGGTCCCCGTACTTCCCCACTGTCCGATTCCGCTGCTGTCTGCACAGGTTGCCAGCGAACCACAACAATGGCTTAGACCAGGGCTATCAAACTCCTGGCCCATGGGCCAGATGTGTCACATGCTGGCTATGCCCACACCTAGTTTAGCAAAGGGGGAAAAAGTCCCGATACATCACGTGACGATGCGAGTTTGATAACTCTGGCTTAGATCGACCTGGGAATGGGATGTATCCATTCCACAAGGTCAACTTCCTTCCAGAGGCTCTAATTACTAAAACAACTTGAGGGATTTCTCTCCATTTCGGGACTAGCAAAGCCACACACAGTTCAACTAGGAATTGTGCAACCAAGGAAGTGCTGTGGTTTTTCAACTGTACTAATCAGCTTTTGATGCTCAAGGGATCTGAACCTGCTACAGCCTCCCTACCAAGGTCCACATTTGTTTGCCTTCCTTTCTCCTCCGCTCCCCATCCAGCCATCTCTGAGTTCCCCAATGCTTGCTAAGTAATTATCAGAAGCCTGGCTTATTTACTACCGGTGGCTGTGTATGTTAATAAGGACTCTCCCCAATCCCCAGGATTTCCTCGGAAAACCCTCAGCCATTCTTCCTCTAAACACATGACAGCAGCCCCAAGTGTTCAAAAAACTCTGGCTCCCCCCCCACCTCCCCATCATCTTCCTTGTGACTGTGGCAGGTACAAGGCTGAGACTGAATGAAGTGTTTAGTAGCTCAGCTACTGGCACTTAAGCAAGCCAGCCGCCAGAGATGGGATGCTATTAAAAGGAAAGTCTGTTCCAAACTGAACAGTTTCCCCTCTCTTCCGATTTGGGCAGCCATCCCAGTTCTGGTTAGAAGGGACGCTGAGGGAGAAAGACCCGGAATTTCTTTTAAAAAATGGGTCTCTTTGCATACAGGTGGTTTCCTTTTTCTTCCCAACAGTTTGTGTCACCTCACTCAAGCCGACATCGTCGCTCGAGCCCAACTTTAAGAGATTTCCCCCCTTAATTTCATGACAACTCGCAACACAAGACAGACAGCGCAAGTATTTAAATCATTGTGGAAGTGACGGCTTCATTTTGAATCGAGGACTGTGACCTTTACCTCAGTTGGATAGTTTCCACCCTCAAAAAAACCTGCTCTGATTTCGTTTTAAGAATTTGATTCCAGCGCTCTTATTTTAAAGGGGGGAAACATACAAAATAAAAATAACTCTATTCAAAAATGCCCTTTTCGGTTGACAAAATAAGGATGGTTTTTTTAATCAATTTTAAACCTCAGGCCTATCTCATGATAACCCCTAAACTTTTCCTCATTTTAAACTTGTTTCTTCGATATGCTTAGAAAATTGACTTATTTCAGCTTCTCACCAGAAAATCCTTCCTTTACGGGACACTCTGCATGTGCTAGAAATAGGGTGAAATAAACAAGGAATCTATGGAAAAATAAGGCAGTTAAGAACTGCCACGGACCTCCCTGCCTTTCGCCGTGCCCTCAAATCCCATTTCTTTGTGTTAGCCAGTGACCCCTAGCCTCTTTTTTAGTTTTTTAACTTTTTTAGGGTTTTTCCGGGGTTTTAATGTTTCTGGTTTTTTTTAGATCTTTTAACTTTAGCCTGTAACTAATATTTCCTTTTAAGTTGTTTTTTAAATTTTGTATTGTATGTTTTTATTGGGCTGTTCACCGCCCCGAGTCCTTCGGGAGAGGGGCGGTATACAAATTAAATGGTAAATGGTAAATGGTATAAAATTAAATACTGAATTATTGCTTTCTCCCATTACATAGATTTCTAGAATATATTTTTCTATTACATGCATATCTCATTTCTGTCATGAAAGTTAAAACAGCATGAAAGAGTCTATGTAGAAGCATTTTACAATGTTTTGGGGAGTATGATATATCCCAAAGAGAATTCCCGTAAAGTATGTTTATGACATCATGATTTAAATAGGGAAGATTGATCAACGCCACATATAACAGGCTATTCTAGCTCTATCTATTCTAGCTGTATTGAATTTTGTACTCAATTAACCAAAATTGTTGAATTTCGTTGATGCAAATATCTCTTTAAATAGGAATTCTCCATAGAATATTTCTCTGGAACTTTCTGGAACTTTTAAGTGTTTGTGACGGCAATGTGATGATGTGAATTTGACAACCGTGAAATAGAAGTTTCTATGTCCTTTCTCCTTTCTGCATCTGTTCTTGTAGGTGCTACTCTATCTATGAAATAGTTATGTCACAGTTTTCTGGCACTAGTAAGGGAATCTCATTTGCATACAAAAACACGTTCCAGTTGCTTTTTTAAACAGTCATTATTCTCTGGAAGATTTCAAGTGGCCATTATTAACTATTCTGTATAATCTTATTATCAGTGCACCTTCTATTCATACTGTTTTCTAATATGTGGGAAGTTAATGAATCCCAGAAATACTTATCCTACCCTTCATGTAGGAAAACACTTCATGAGATGCATACCACATTTTCTGAAGCGAGAACAATCAACCAATAGAACAGCTTGCTTTCGGAAGTTGTGGGAGCACCATCACTTAAGACTTTCAAGAAGAGATTGGCTGCCATTTGTCAGAAATGGTGTAGGGTCCCCCGCTTGGGCGAGGAGTTGGACTAGATGGCCCATAAGGTCCCTTCCAACTCTGATTATCTGTTATCAGACTACCCCCAAATAATGACTGATTAAAGGTTTTAGGCAGAGATGGAAATCTTTATATCCCATTTTTACATAACTGAAGATGCCAGGGATTTAACTTGGCCTTCATGCAAAGCATCTCATTTATCACTTTGCACATTTTATCACTTTGCACACTTGCAAGTGGATCCTCCCTCTTTAATGTAAGTGTACACATAGAAAAGTTGAAAGCCGAAGTTATGGATACTCAAACCAGCTCCAACCATCTTGAAACCATATTCCTTTATTTTATTTTCTCTCTTTCCTTATCTTTCCCTCTGTAGTTCATTCTTTCTTCTTTACATCCCTTTCTTTATTCATTATAGAAGAGTTTTGTTGAGATGGTACCATAGTAACTAGCAGGGGGTAAGAGTGATGGAGAACGGGAGGAAAGAAGGCCTGGACGATGCTTGTTGGAGCGCCCCCTATCTGCGTTCGCCCCGCGCGCTCCGAGCAAGCAGCAAATGGCTCTGGATTTGCGTGCTCCTTTGTGTGAAACACAGTCGGAGCAAAGCAGCGGCAGCGTACGCTGAATCTTTCCTGTCTACCCTGCTCTCAGAGACGTGGATCAGCCGTTCCAGAACCGGATCTCTGCCTCGCCTCATCCCGCATCATCTCGACCCGAGCTTTAATCCTCTTTCTTTACTCTTCCAGGTAGAGCGCTGTTTACAGAAATAAAGAAAGGAGAACGGGAGAGTAGAAGAGGAGCAAGCCAACCAGCCAGCCAGCCCAAGAGGCAGAAGGAAAAGAGCGCAAAAAAGCGCCGAACTCTCTCTCCCAAGGCAGGCAACGGAGAGCCTTGCGCCTGGACTCTGCCAAGTGGCGTGGGAGGGGAGACCAGAACTTGAAGTTACCTGCCCTGCCATAGGAGAAAAGCAGGGACTTTGACTGCCCCTTTCGCAGCCCTCGGCAGACGAGAACGGAGCTTTTCGGAAGAGTTTTGCTCCCCCTCTTTTTTCTGCTTGCAAACCATAAACGGATGTGAGAGGCAGGGAGGGTGCTTCTTTTGCTGCTTCTAAACTCAGGCATCTCAGCCTTTGAGGGGAGCGGGGAGCTTTTCCGCGTTTTGCTTTTGCTTGAGTATAAGCACAAAGAGAGAAGCCAAGGAGTTTGCTTGATGTTTTAGGGCAATGGACGTAAGATTTTATTCGCCACCGCCACCAGCACCACCTCAGTCGGGCGCCGCTCCTGATACCCCCTGTCTGGGACCTTCTCCTTGCTTGGACCCCTACTACTGCAACAAGGTGATTTTGCGTTTTCTCTCTACAACACTATCCCCCCCTCCCCCAGTTCCCCGGGAAGCTGGGTGGTTGGGCAGATGGCTGAGGCTCAAAAGAGAGACCTCAGGCTCGGCAGGTTGCGCATTTGACCGAAACCCTCAAGAGAAGCGCCAACGTCGTTTGGCTGGCACGCCTTTATTTTAAGGGGAGATGGAAAAGCGAAGCGCTTCCTTTCTGGTCCTGTCTTTATATTGTGGGCGACCTATTGCATGCTTGGGGGGGGGGAGGCGTGTGGGCGCGTTGCAAAAGTAATCGCCTTCCCTTCGTTTCTTGCACCGTTAGCCTGAGTGCTTCTAAAATACAATCCTGGAAAAGGGTGAGGGGTAGGGGTGTGTGGGCAGATGGTCGTTGGGAAAGGATTGACCGTCTCTGAGTTCTGACCTTTACTTGTAAGTTCCACAGCAGTGGAAGGAAGCTTCCTCAGGAGGAAATAACTCTAGGATCTCAAGTTGAAAGTCTCTGCTAACTCGTACTTCTGTAGATAATGGAAACATTGCGGGGAGGGAGATTTAAATTCACCTCCGTCCCCCAAATAAACAGTTCTTAACTCTGCTTTCAGCCCCTGAGGCAAGAATGACAAAGGATTTGGTTCAGGTGACCAAGGAGTTTGGTGAAAGGGGAATTGGAGTTTTAAAAATCAGAAGAGTTGAAATGTTTGCCTTGAAGGTCCGGAGGACTTAGTCCAGAATTAAGGCATTCATCCTCCTATATACAAATGCAATTTGGGAACACTATCAAACACAAAAGCCCTTTTCCTTCTGTTATGTGGGCTGCTGGGTAAGGAGTAGAGTTGAAGGCATTGTCAGGGCAGCAGGAAAACAAGTCTAAAGTTCTGTCAAGGCCATGTTATCTCTATCTACTCCGAAGTAAGTCTTACTTGACACTTAATTCCAGGTTGCTACTGATAGAACTGAATCTTAAGGGTTCCTTTGTGCAGTCGTTCTTTGTAATTAATATTTACGTACAAAAATAAAAGCCAGAATCATAGACTACTTTCCACATAAGTTCTTCCTTTGGTTATGTTTACCTAGTTGCTCTTTTATGAATAACATGAATTTCCACCTTGTTCCCTCTGATCCCCATGGGCAACACTGGCCAGAGGAAAACATTGGTCAGCTTTCACAATCAGTACTTGAAATGCACCTCATAAAGCAAGAGAACAAGTATTGGCAAGAGGATTTATTTAATCCTGGATGTCAGTTGGGCTTTGTTTAAGAGCTTGTTATGGAAGGTTGGTGCTTCTACAAGCATTATCAGATGTATTTGTGCCTATACTCATATGCCTGACCAATGGTAGGTTTTTCCTTGGTTTTAATTGTTTATAAAGATATAGGTGATTAACATTCTGTAGAAGTATGTTTATTCACTGGAAAAGATGGAGGGGGGGAATCAACTGTTAAGTGCTGTCTCTCAGCATTGGTGTATGCATGTATTTCAAGTGTTTCAGATATTCAAGATATGTTGTGCTAAATATGACAACTTCTGATTTATGCTTGTTTTACAAATAGATGATATTGCAGTTTTATCATTAAACTCTTCACCCTTCAGGAAATCTCTAGTATGAGCTCATGGGTCAGTCATATTGTATATTATTCATTTCTATCCCTGAAGATAGCAAGAGACCTATTTATCCCTTTCATTTTCTAAAGTGAAATCTGGACAGCAGTGACACAAAAGATACCATCGACAGCTTTGTGTTCAGTGACTGGATGTAGAATGTGGTTCTTGATTAAGATCAAATAAAACTCTTCCTGTAAAAGTTTTCTCTAGGTGTGCTACTCTGGAAAAGAAGTGATAGCAGGACTACTCTCCTCCCCCATGTGCAAGGCTGTTTGTGTGCTAAGGCTCTTTTAAGTACACAGTAATGATAATTATAAAACTACTTTCACCCTGTGACTTATCACTGTTATCTTTTATGCTGAGTGGTAAGTTTTCCATGCTCAGAAATAAAGAAGTATTAAGTAGAATTAATGTCTTAAGTACCAAAGGGCCTGAAGAACCATTTGGCAGTGAAAACTGAACAGTTATTAATTCTACCAGTGATTTAAAGCTTCAGAAAGGAGGTAATGACTTGAATACATATTTTGCCCATCATAGTCGGGATGGTAGTCTAGATTTAATTTAAAAGTTAAATGCTTTGGAAAATCAGGAATTAAGTTGATATATGAAATCATTTTCTAATTAAGGGTTTTAAATCATTTTGGGTGGATACATTTAAAAATCCTTTGCACAGTTCCTTTCATTTTTTTCCCCAATCAGCTTTTTTATATTGTTAGAACTGCTCACAAAAAGGAACAAACTTTTTCTTTGACTATGCATTCTATTTAACCCAATCAAGACGGACAATAGATGTCAAAAATTCTACACTCCTTCCTTTTAAAACTCAGGAGTGACATGCTAGGAATGTTTCTCACAAGACAACATTCTTTAAGCAATAGATAGATATCTCTGTCAAGCTGCTATGCCAATGACCATTGATTATCCTAAATGAACTTAGGATAGCTTTGCTGCCTGGGCCCCTATGAGGCATTTGTTGACTGAGCATCTAATTTTCTTGCATTCTCCTAGTCTCAATCAATCTAGCTGATTACAGTTGTAATAAAGTCTAAACTTTGTCTCTTGTTTTTCCTGGCTGCAGAAATACACATAATTTAGTCATCCTTCATTACTGCTGCTGGAGTCTTTTTTGTAATGTTGCATTCCCTTCAACAGCTTTGATGAATGCAGATAAAAAGGCCAACTTGTATCCCAGATGCTAGAAACATTTTTATTTCAGGGGGAAAATATATGAATCAGCAGAATTTTGACACGCTCTTGTAAGCAAGTTCACAATTTCTTTCATCTGTACTGATTATAGAAGTAAGGTAAATATTAATTTGATTTGGTTATTGCCATTAGAGGCTGCTTTTATGTTAGAGTAATTCCATTTATGTTAGTGGAGTTGCTCTACAGTGTGGGTGAAAAATAAATAAAGGTAAACATGTTAGAAATACTGCCAGGTAATCAGCATAACTTTTATTAGTGGTCTTAGCAAACATGTCCTTTGCTATATAATATTTTAAACATACATAATCTAAGAACTGTTATTATCTAGACTTGTGCCTGTCATACTGGTTGTAAAGAATTAGGATTCATAACTATTTTACATACTCCCAAATATAGGGCTTTTTTATTTCCCTTACCATTAGCTATCTTTGTTTCAAAAGATTATAAAGACACTTTCTTTAAAATGATGTCTTAAACATTTTAATTGGTGATTGCTGTGTTTTCGCTTGCGGTATAGCATGCTTTGACATAGTGCCTCAGATCATGTTTCTTTCTCCAGCTAAACTCAGAGGGAGAAAAGTGAAAGAACAATGCAAACAATGTTGGTTATGGCAACTGTGTGAGGTATCCTTTATACAAATAGAGTGAATGGTGGCTGTATATAGGTCAGTTTTTGAAATAATATAGTGGAAGCGCATAGGCCATATAAACAGATTTAGACTTAAGGTGTTATGGTTCATCTCTGAAACTTAGAGGAGAGTTGGTGACCCTCTAACTAGGAGATACATGAACAGTGGCATTTTTGGAAAATATCCTGTGGTACATACACATTCTGGGATCACTTTTATAAACACATTTCCTAGTTTTGGTTTGTTTTTTTTGCTGTTTAGAGATGTCCTGTTTTCAGTTTAAATATATTCCCATAAAGATATGTTCTTATCCTGTCTAGCCACTGTTTTGATAAATTCTTGTATGGAAAGATGTTTGCTTATGATTTTTGTCAGTTGCCATTATTTTCAACATTGCTGATATATGAAGGATTTGCTTTAATCTAAGTTTGTTTTGACATGGATAATAAGAGGCATGCTGACTTATGCCAAGAAAAGGAAGGGCTTTATTGCTTCTAGTAGGTAGCCTGGCAAAATTATGTATGGACTTATTTTCTGAAATCTCTTCCTTAAAAGTAAAAAAGCCCACAGCTGATATACAGTTAACTTGTCAGGTGAAAAAAAACCCAAGCTGATATATGTATCAAAGAGAGAGAACATACCCTAAACAAACAAAATGGGAACAAGAAACAAGGGAGCAGTTAAGGCAGAGTATATATATAAACCACATTTTACAACTTTCTAATTACTGTTTGAGAACAAATCTATAATAGAGCTTTATTATTCTGTTACAAGATTATTTTCTACTATCAACTAAAATGATTTTTGATAGGAAAGTGTTAGTTTTCTAATGTTAATGTTGTACATGCCCCAAACTAAATTGTAGATGTTGCTGTTTACAAGTTTTCCTAGAAATTCATTTATTACAAGCATAATCCTCCTTGTCTGGTGCTTTATTTGCTCAACTTCATTACTTTTATTGAAATATTGTATTTATCTGAGAAGATTCTAAAATGCATTTTTTATTTTAAGAGATATCAGCATCTGTGTAAAAGAGGAGGCATACATTAAAATAAATATTGGATTATTTCTGTTTTTATTGCTTAAAATAATATGTCAGAAGAGAATATTATACATTTTTTAAAAAATTCTATGTTTATTAGAAAATTTCTGTGTACTTGAATGTTTTTACTGTTGGATTGATATTGAACTGTAAAATACTTTAATACACTTTTTTAAGTTAGTAAATTTGTTGTTTCTTTTCACTGTGGTTTTCAAAATATAATTGGTTTGTAGTTGTTTCAAACTGTAGATAACATTTATATAATTTTTATTATTAATATATAATATACAAGCTGACGACGTCATGTATCATTTTATAGAGAGGCCTTGTCTTTCATATGAAAGAGAAGGAAACTTAAATAATGTGACATATACATAAACAATATTTCAAACATTTTCTTTGTTATCATTAATATACTGAATCGATTAATTATCATCATACAGTTAATATGAACTGATAAACATACTAGTTGGAAGTAAATCCCGCTGAATTTAGTAGGACTTAAGTCTGTTTAATTTGCGGCCCATGGGCCAGATGCATCAGACGCTGGCCACGCCTAAGCCCGGTTTAGCAAAGGGGAAAAGTGTCCCGATATGTGATGTGATGCCACCGTGATGATGCGAGTTTGAGACCCCTGATTTAGTATCAATTGGTTATCTTTAGTATCAATTGACCATGTTTTCCATAATCTTGTGAAAATCCAAATATATCTGAATTATGTCTCCATTTATTATTTTAAATGTGAAATTAAATGTGAATTTTGAATTTTGTTCATGTGTATAATTATGTTTAATCTCATTTTACATAAACACACTATGTTTTTGCTCAGACTGGATAAAAATAAGGAAATTACTATAAAATACATACTGTGAGCAATATGTTTGGATGGGATTGAAGAGTGGAAAGATGACAATCGGCTTAAAAAATATATGAAAAACCTTGGATTTCTTCCCCAACTCCTTGAAACATTAAGAATACTAAAATAGAACAGTTTTCCAACTTGGCTTAGGATAAACCCCCTAGAGTTTCAAGCCTCCCTACTGAATTATATGGCTCACTGCACTGAGAAGATAGTTAACCTCCTATACTTTAGGAGAATTGAGGATTTTAATTTCATTGTATCAAGATGCCAAGATGAGGAAGTCTACATTAGACATACAGGTCTTTATCTGTAATATGCAGGTATTTGGGGCAAATTTTAGTTTGTGATAATTAGTTTGTGCAACCTGTTTTTTTAAATGGATTGATCTAAGAAGTTGTGATTTTTTCTCTCTATTATTGGAACAGAAAGTGTACAATAAATGAATTTGTTAAGGTTAGGCTACATATGAATTATTACCACAAAACATTTATTCAATCTGTCAGCACCTCCTCTTGTTTTAAATTAGGAAAGGTGATTTAGTAGCATATGACTAAATCAACATAACTTTTTGGAGTTCCTGAATGGTGAGAAACTGCAAATTAGTTTTGGGTTAGTTGTGGTTTGGTGGGGAAGCACTTAAATCATTTTTTGCTGTATACATTTAGTATTTTGCCATCTTTATAGTCTTATTTTCTTATGCAAAATATTTTAGTATATGTCAGATTATTTTTTGTTATTATTGTGCCACATCTATGCACTGCTACCAATAGTGTAATCTTTATCAAATTTAAATAATAATGTGGCAATTTTGGTAATATCTGATGGCTTTTGACTAAAGGTACACCTATGCAAAATGTTTTAATAAATTACTGGTTCTAAGGCATTCTTTCAAAGGCCTATCTGATTAGGATCAGGATCTCAATATTATTCTAGTGAGAAACCAAAATTTCTTAAACTATATTCATGGCCCAACATAAGCTTGTAAAAACTTAATCAGCTTACTCAGGAGTGAATCACTTTACAGAAAAGTTTTATATTTTGTCCCATCTTTGCTTAGGGATATTAAGGAATATTAAATGTGCTCTCCTCACACTCTTAAAAAATAATGCCTCTGTATTTCCATGTTTGCCAAGGAATAATTTTTCATTGGGAAAATCAGGTTCTTAATGTAAATATCAATAAACAAATCAGTTCTTTGTTAAAGCCTCTGATTTTTGTATGAATGAGATTTATCTGGATGCTATTTTATGTTAATTTTTCATATTTGGTAAAATTTATGTTTCCTTTTTTGCTTCAACTTTTTGTTTTTCAACTTCTTTGCTTCAACTTTTTGTTTTTCTTTTATTGTGTCATCAAAAGTCTTGAAAAAATTATATGTCAGTGAAATGAATAACATTTGTTGCCTCTTTTTCATGTTTGACTAAAATATTAGGTCAAATATAGATCAGTTCATTTAGTGGCCATTCAGTTACAATGGCACTGAACAAAGTGACTTATGATTGTTTTTCATACTTACGACCATTGTAGCATCTCCATGGTCATGATTAAAATTTAAATGCTTGAATTGACTCATATTTATGATTATTGTAATGTCCTGCAATATGTGATCACCTTTTGTAACCTTCTGACCTTTTGTAACCTTTTGCTAACTTCCTTAGCAAAGCTAATGGAAAAGTCAGATTCATTTAACAGCCATGTTACTAACTTAACAACTGCGGTGATCCAATTAAAAATCATGGCAAGAAAGGTTGTAAAATGGGGCAAAATTCACTTAACAAATGTCTCAGCAACAGAAATTTTTGGCTCAATTGTGGTCGTAATTTGAACATTACCTGTATGTATTATATATACAGGGCCTTTGAAGAATCTCACTCATCTTTAAACTGCTATATTATATTTGTCTGGTTCTGATTGCAGTTAAGGTCTGAGTGGTGTGGCTAAAGTTCAAATCCAATTCTACTTCACTGAATAACTTTAGGCCAGTCTCAAACCAACCTATTCCACAGGAAAGTTGTAGGAAAAATGGAGAAAGAAGTGTATGCATAATGTCTTGAGTTCCTGGACAAAAGCTGAGATAAATTTTAGAAAAATTAAGGAATACTATTTTTTTCTTCTGCAGGGTTAGATTTCTAAGTTCTATAGATTTTAGAGATTAATTAGGCTGATAGAGAGATTTTCAAATATGATATTCTGATTAAATAATAATTTTTGGTGTATCTTGTTTGAATAGTCTCTGTATATAATTCCTAAAATTGGTTTTATTAGAGTTTTTAAATTGTTTTAAATTTAAAAATAGGAAAGAATATGTCAAATATTGAGATTTAGATATGCAGTATCTAAATTAATTGGTTTCCTCTTTCTTTTCTTCTTTTGCTTGTCCATAATTCATAATCTTGACTACTGTTATCATTCTATCTTGCCTATGCTATCACATTTTGTTGTCTGCATATATGCCAGTATAATAAAAGGATTAATAATATCTGCATTCTTTGAAATACATGTAGAAAATATTGGAAAATTTATTAAGGAATGTTAATGGTTGTGTCACCAATCTACAAATAGCAATCTCTTCTTTATTTTCTTTTCATGCAATATAACTGAAGTGGTTGATCTTCTGAAATCACGATTGGCCATGGTAGTGGAATGAATTGGAAACAAAGAAGCTCAGTCAAAATAAGACAAAGATACTGCTGATATTTGATTGATAGGGCCAGTAAAGTAGTATTCAGTTAATTCTGGACTCCTAAAGATTAAGTTAACAGTTAAGATGTACATTTGTGTCCATAATTTTCAAAAAAGACATGGGTGACCTTGGCTTAGAGTAGTTTAGGATGATAAAGCAAATTTTGGTCTTGCCTGGATCAAAACAAATTTTTATAGTGGAGTTATTGGTAGCAGATATTCTGCTAGTTTGTAATTTAATTTAATAATTTGTAACACATGGTTCTGTTTTTTAAATATTTTAAAAACTTCTGGTAATCTTAAAACAGATTACTGATTTAAATGAAAGAGGTCATTATTTGTCAGTATTTTGTCACATGCTCCTTCTGCTAAATCATTTGGGTTCCATATCAAATATTTACAATCATTCAAGGAGTTACCTAAAGAGAATCACTGTCCATATTTAGTTATCTGGGTTCAAGGATCATTATATAAGATGTGTAGTTAGAAAATCCAAAATATGGTCATCAAGTGAGTCTCCCCAACATGGACATTATAATCCATGATGCACAATCAATCAAGATGCCCTCTTGGACACATATTTTGTTAGTGAAACTTTGAAGATCTTGTTACTTCCACTGTGCTAGTTTCGTTTTATCTTGATCATTTCTAATTTAGTTTTAGACAGAGCACTTCCATTACCGGGTGGTCTAAATAGACAATCAGTCAATCAAATAAAATATACTGTACACATAATTACATGTTTTTTCAAGCATTTGCCACCTTATTATTGCACTGCACTGCTTTTTATTTTTTCAATCATTTTTCCATTGTTGCATCATTATTAAGCTTCCTTCAATGCCTTCTTTAATTATTTGCTTAACAGTTTTATTTTCTCCCTCTCATTTTCATGTCAGCACAATAAGCCTTTTTGCATAATTTTAACCACCTGATTCTAAGCTTATATTTCATTGTGGCCATTGGTTCCCAGTTCTTATAATTCCCAGCTAGCATGACTATATGTTAGAATCTTTACTGTGATGTCTTTTGTTTTCTGGACAAATTTGTTTGGACAATTTTCCACCTGTCTTTCCCTCACATTTTCAGTTGTGAACATATTTCTAAAACAAAGATCTTTGGGTGGAGGGGAAGGTATGGAAAAATCACCTTTGGGACATCTTGGAGAAAAATGACTTCTAATTCATCATTACTATAAATCCAGAAACAGTGTCCAGATTTTGGATTGTTACTGCGTCATAATCCTGCAATTGTGGAAAAGCCTCTCTACAAGTAAAAATAGCCTCACCTCTGTTGAATTTATGGAAAACAGTGGAACCCTTTCAGAGGACTTTATTAAACAATGCCTCAAAAATATATTACGAATATGTTATTTTCTTTGGGTTTTACTTTTGTGAATTTACTGTTTAATTTATCTTTTGATTTAGTATACTCTGCCTTTTATAAGCAATGAAAGTCATATAATTAGGTTATTAAAATGTAATCAATACAATTAAATATTTAATTGTTACTTTATTTCTTATCTGTTAGCTCCTTCACCTATGCAACTTTCTGGGTCTAAGCTTCTTATTCTTTTGCTCAGTATATAGCTTATTAAACTGAAGTGTTTGGTTTTTTGTTGTTTGTTTATTATTTGTTCATTAACTTATTTATCACATAGATCATACAAATCCACTATGTTCAAACAGTAGACTTCAAGTTTTTTCAAAATCTACTATGTTTTGGGAATCTGGATGAGATGTCAACTCAAGGCTTACTGTTTCTTCTGGGCTCTTAGATAACCTTTTTTAAAAATAATTTTTAAACATTTCCTTATGTTGGAATGGGGGCTGGGACTCTAGTCCATTTCCTCAGCAGAATAATTATCTGAAAACAGAACAGAACTAATTTGGGCTTTTGGAGAGAAGTCATCTAAAGAACACTGAGTTAATGGCCGGAACTAGCTGGAGATTTTAAAGGAAAAAAATCCATATAAGATGTTGAAAATGTAAGCTCCTATGGGAAAGGAAATTGTCAAGTCTTCCATTGTAAGAGTCCTTTCTTCCTAGTCATATGACCCATGGCAAAATAGTTTTTAAGTATTGGAAAGAATTCCAGAAGCTGTGTTTTACCTCCTTTCTCTAATCTCTCTTGTCGTTGAAGTTTGGTTTATTTTTATTTTGACCACACTGTGTTGCTGCCAAAAGAACGTTTCTTTAATAGCTGTAATGTCAATTTGATTTTTCTTATTAACTACAAGAAAAATATAATATAATCAATCTCCACAAAGAACTCTGATTGATATCTGCTTCAAATGCAAATAATATGTCATTCTTTTATGCCTGTTTCTAATAATATTTATTTTATGCCTTTATTATTATTTTTAATAACTCAAGATGGTGAACGTACTTAAATCTTCTCACTCCTTTTTTTCCCCTACAATCCCATGAGGTGGGTTTGATTGAGAGAGAATGATTGGCCCAAGGTCACCCAGCTGGCTTTCATGATTAACAAGAGTCTCAGAATCTCCTGGTTTCTAGGCCAGCACCTTGACCAAACTGGTTCTTCAGGGATATCTTTGCATTTCATTGAACATCTACAATTGCACCTCTGTCTAAGTCATACATTTAGGAGTGGCAGTAAATGAAGTCAATAAATGTCATGTGGTAACAACTGTTATGGTGCAGATCGTACCACAATTTTGGCACAGCAGGTGAGTTCATAAACAAAATGCTACAGAAGCATTTATTCTACTACACATTTATTCTAATGTATATGGAAGATATATACATAATTCTATAATGGATATGTTCAATGTTGCTGCAGTTTATGTTATGAGCTTTGCAGTATGTACACCAAATATAGAAAAACGGAAGTCTTGTCATTTTTTTAAATAAAGGAAACTGGTAATAGTAAAAATGTTCATTATTTGTGTGTCAGGAAAAGCAATATTAAGAGAATGGATTTCCTGTGTAAGAGGACTTGACCATGCTATACACAATGTTTCTCTTTTGAGTTGCCATGTTATAATAAGGTGTATAATATCTTGAAATACAACAGGCATTTTTTCTTCTCTTGTAACGGTTGAAAAAAGTCCATTTGTTGACATAAAGCATAATCTAAATATAATAAGTCTCAATTCAATTTTTAAGGCTTCTAGACTGTTCTATTGTGAATTAGGGAGAATTTAATGTTTCTACTATCTACTACTATTCTTAACTTGGAGGTGGGATCCCAAGAAAGAATAAATATGCAATAATGTATATTCTTCCTATTATCTGGTGAGAAAAAAAGAATGAGAGGACTATGTTTCCCTCTTTCTTTCTTACTTATCAGTGATCTGGAAGTTTTTATTATGAGATCAATGAAACCACCATCTTCTCTTTCTGTGCTTCAGAATGAGAAAACAGACTAAGTCCCCTTTCTTTGAATTTTAATGAGATTATATATTTTGTTTTCCATGGCATAGTTTCTTTTTTTCTTTTAAGTTTTAAATTATGAGAATATATTTACTTTTTCTTCTTTTGATCATTTGTATCTGATTCTTGGAGACTTGCTCAACAAGTCCCTGCAGTTTTTTTGGCAATTTTTTTTTAGAATTGGTTTGCCGTTGCTTGCTGCCTAGGGCTAGGAGAGAGAGATTGGCTCAAGATCACGCAATTGGCTTTGTGCCTAGGGCAGGACTGGAATTCATGGTCTTCCGGTTTCTAGCATGACACTTTAATCACTGCACCAGCCTGACTCTCTGAATATATTATCATTATATATATAATGCAAACTTTTACAGAGTTAGCAATACAGCTAACCATTCTGAACTTGGGCTATTTTTCTAACACAGAGCTTTGCATGTTATAAGACATGCCAAATCTGGTTTGGTCCAAAAATGATTTTATTTACTTCCTTTTCTTTGAAGAGCAGGATGTAAGTGTAGAAGATGAAATTTCACAGATCAGCCTTAAATTGGAATGCTGAAAAAGGAAAATAATTCTGGAACAGAAAAAAGATACATATTATGTTCAGCAAATGTAATAATTAAAATTAGTTGGAGATACTTATAGATAGCAGAGCTTAATATCAAAGTTAATTATATATATTGTGTTAATTTCTTTCTACTGGGGCATAAAAGACTGCTCATAATGGACTCTCAATGCTGTATTCAGTTGCTAAGAATAATAGGATAATCTGTCCAAAAATTAAGCTCTTTGGAAATAAATTATGCTGTTATTTTCCAAGTTAACTTTTGAAAATTTATTGCAGCACTAATCTTTCAAGACCTACTTGCATCGTTAATGGAAATGTGTGTTAGAAACACCAGGTTCTTTGCTCATTAATGAGGACAGTTAATTATGTTAGAAATGTTTCATTTTATCTTTGGTTTTATATTCTGGAGATTAATATTCATGAAGTAGAAGTCTGAAATGTGGCATTAGATTCTAGTTGGAGCTATAGATATTCAAGCAGATTGTTTAAGTGGAACAAGAGCAAAGAGTAAATCTTTTAGAAATTTTCAACCCATAACTGATTGGCCAATAATGAACTTGTTAATTTTGTTCTAGAGAAGTTTTCATTTTAAAAAATCATGTTGATAATTGGTTATAGCAAACATTATATTTCAATAACAGATAATTTGCCTACTGAAGTTTGCATAATGTGCTAATCGTCTCTAGTGGTTAATAAAAGCCTCCTATCTCACCCCCCTGATGGCTATAAAAGGCTATTAAGTTTGTGGCAGCAGTTCAGGTACAGCTGCTATGTGTTAATAATGCATAATTATCACACTAATAAACACAGTAAAGGTCATCACCTCCAAGCTCCTAAAATAGGTATTTTCTTTCCAAAATATTTATTAACACTTCAAGAGCATATTTGTTCATTTTAGTTAACTATATACAGAATGTCTTGGTTGACATAGTTTTTAATACCTCGGTTATTCAGTAAACAACTTAATGTATATTGTAGCTAATCTTTTATTACTATTAAATTCTGCTACTCTATTATCTGTTAAGCATTTGTGTACATTGGTTTGTCTATGGTGCAATTAAATACAGTGCTTGGTGGAAATGCTAAATTTTAAGTGGATTTGTTTAAGATAAGAGAAAATCTGTGGGGTTCAGATTTGAAGACAATCTGGATTGTCTTCTATCTGGACTTAAACATATGGTCATGCTTACAGTGGTTTTGACTTAGTGCATTCTGCTATGCCACTAACCTCCTTATTGCTCACATATCATTTTGGTAGGGATGGCTGTATTCATAAAGGCTTTATAAAATATATTTTCTTCAGACAAGGAGGATTCACATGGGATTTCCATTTTGCCTAGGAAACATGCAAATCAATAGGCAGCACTTATCTGCATTGAAATTAGGTATACTGTAATTTATGGGCACAGTGATACTCCATCCCCCAGTCCCTCTTCCATAGCCTAACATTCTAGTTATGTCTCCTTGGAGAGAAGCAACTGAACAAAATCTCATTTTCATAGCATGTGCTATTGTCTTGTGTTTTCTGTTATTCATTTTGATAACCTTGCATTTTCCCTATCCTGTTTTGATTTGGAAATAAATGTTCAGGGAGCTGAGAGATTCAGCAGTGTTTCTGTCACCAAGAGAAATGAGAAAAGCCTGACTTAACTGGAGGACTTTTATTTGTGATGTACATAGCATACAACAGTTCATTTGTCATGCTTTAAATATATAATACCAGCAATAAAATATGTGCAGGCACAGTTGTGATATATGTAGTGTCTGGCCCCATTGCCATTGTTTGTGGTCTCTACGGTTGTCATACATTGTTCTTTGCACATCATTCCCCTTCAGCAGAATTTGACACAATTTCTAGCTTTCATTGCTGCATTTTCATTGCACAATATACATGAGTTTGACAGGGTGTGTTGAGGACAACTCTGGCAAGCAATTGATATTTTGAAGTGGCAAGCGTTTCAGCAGCTGCTTGCTTGTGAAAAAGGAATGATAAGATATAGTGTATTGTTAGTTTCAGGCAAGGCATTAAGGTTTAAGCTCTGTAAAAATATACACATTATTCGTCAGTGGGGAAGCAAGGCTTTTATGTTTTTTAGAGCTTAGCTCCTTGGCTGATGTGAACTAGAATGACATTGGTTTAATGGTCAGTAAATGAATAGGAGTACTTTGAATTTGGACTGCTGCCAATTTTTCACCAACAAAAGGACTGACAAAAGAGAGATTTTATGTGAAATGCAAAGCACAAGAAATGTTTTAGACAGAAGTGAAGTAAGAGTAATAGGAAAATTCCAAAAAGAAAGATTGTTCTTATTTTTAAGGCTGTCAGTAATATAAAATAACAGCAGATTAGTTAAATTGTATGTTCCCTAGGTTCAACAGTTTCGGTTCTAAACTATCTCATGTAAGACTGCAGATAGCTTTTAGAATGTATTCATGTGGAATTTGCATTTACCTCTCAAAGGACTGTTGACAGAACATTACAGATGACCACAGCTAGGTTATCCAAGTATCTCTCCATTCTAGTGGTGCAAAATTATTGTTTAATCAGATGTGATAATTTCAGAATGCAGCATTTATTTTGAAAGCAGCTTGTAATGATTGTTTATAATTCAAAATGGATTTGATTTCCACCTGAGTCACTGACTGATATCTCAGAAGCAAATTTTCATGATTTTTACGCATTAATTTAGCAGAACTCTGACCTGTGGCCAATTGCTTTGAGATATATATATCAACAGGCAACAATCATGCAAACTTTTAATATATTAATTTCACATCAATAGGCAGAAAGGCATTTAGAAGGATGCAATATTTACTCAACCATTACAACTAGAAATATGTAACTTTTGGTTTTGGCATATGAAGTCTGATCATAGTACTGGTCATCTTCAACTAAAATATGTTATTTAAAATAATATCAGCAGGTAGTGAATTGATAAATTTTACATTCATTTAGAATATTAGAGCTATAAGCTTTTGCTATTTTAAAACTTTTCTAGAACAAATATGAACAAAAATTTGAAAATCTTGATTTTCCCCTATATAAAAATGCTTAATAGTAATTATTTTAAAAGTGAAAAAATAAATTATATATTTCTATTATATTATCATAATATTATTAAATGTAATATATGTTAAATTTTAAACATATAAATAAACTGTCTTGTAATATATAGGCTACATTACCAATAATATTAAAATTTGAATTTTAATCCCCCCATATAGTTTAAACAAAATGTTTTGCTTTTTTTTTACAATGTTAACCAATCTAGATTTTAAAAAAAATCTCTTCCTGCTGATAACAAAACTGTTACTGTTTAAACTTTCATTCGGCAGTTAGTTGGTACGCTTCAGTGAATGTTGTCAAAAAGACTGTTCTCTTGAGTGACGGCCTTGTAAGGATGTGAATAGAAATTTTAATTGTATATCATGTGTGTATTTCATGGAGTTAGTAAATTCACTGCCTGCGTTTAATTTTGTATCTTTATGGGTCAAGCACAAAAAGAACCAATTAAAATATTTTCCTTAAAAAAGAAATTGAATTGTTTAGAATAAATTTCTCAGCTGATGTATTTTTGTTAAAGCAATCTAAATACATTGAAAATAGTTTGATTATTCAAATTATTCAATCATATCATTGTGAAATTTCTAATAGAAAATATCAGAAGATAGTTATATCATTTGATTTGAAAAATTTGACCTATATCTATTTAGATAACTGGATTTAAAATAAAGTAAAAATTTAGCTTAGTTAACATGTGGTACAATTAAAGAAATCCACTTCATTAAGCCACTTCATTTTAAGTAATAAGAATTTTTTTGTCTTAAAAGGAAGTAAAATTGCCCAAAATATAATGCCAAAACTTTACATAAAATTATCTGGGATTAAAATCTATCTAATCCAGCAGGTCTTTCTTCCCTTAGACTGACTACAGATGTTCTCAGGAAACCATATGAGTAATTCAAGATAGTGAGAAAGGGTGTTTGTCTATTGTTGCCTTTCTCAACCTGGATGAATCCTTAAAATTATTTTCAGGCCCTAGGGAACCTCTGCATAGAATTGGATAAAACATACAAAATTGCATAAAACATACAAAAATATTTGCTATACCAATGCAACTGCCAATGTTATATAACATTTAGAAAAAGAGCAAAGATGTTAGTTGATAACTGAGTTGTGGCACTTAAAAATCCCACTCTATTATTTGCAGTATGCAAAGATAAAAAAGAGAACCAGGCTAGAAACTAGGAGACTATAAATTCTAATACTGTTTTAGGCGCAAAGCTAGCTGGGAGTCTTTTGGCTAGTCACTTTCTATCAGCCCTAGGAAACATATACGTTGAAATTACTTGTGAAAAACTTTCCTTAAAATATGCAAAGATTTGTCCAAGCAGTTGTCAGGATTCAACAATAAATTAAAAATACACATGCACTAAAAAGATAGGAAAAGTGGATTTTTGTTATAATGGTCTCTCATGAAACCTTAAAATTCCAGCCAATGTTTTTCATTTCCTACTACCAAACTAATAGGAAGCCTAGCTAGGAAAGGCTGCTCTACAGTTTTCCACTAATGCTTTAACTTCCAAAAGCAATTTTTGAGGCCATGGTTTCATGTTCATTCATGCTAACCATGAAGTGGAATTCATATTAATTGAGCAGTAGGATTGAAGCATCCAGAAGACAAAGTTAACACAATATGCTAAGAATAAGCAATATGTTAAAAAAAAATGTAGATTCATTAAGAAAACATAGAACATAGTCAGATAAATAATATTTTTCTTGCCTTGAATGTTTAAAGCAGAAAGATTATGTCTTAATTGTTTTTTTCTATAAATGGGAAATCACCAATCCTATCAGAAAAACCTATTACAGTAAGTACTTGAAGAAGTGTAGAGGCCCATTACACCTGGTGATGACATCTTTGTGCAGGGTGGGATGCTGCCAGTGTAACAACTGGTTCAATGATTGTGAGCTTTGTGTGCACATGCACGTTTTTTATTTTTGTAACAAATCTGTATTTTATACTGCCTATTTCCCCCATAAGGTGACTGGGTGGCTTACAAGTTATAAAACATATATTCTGTGTCAGCTGTACAGTTTCCAGTTGGTTTTCAAAGGCAATCTCAAGTACAGTGTGAGTGCTGATGGCATGAACAACTGTCTCAAGGGCTTTAAAACAGCTGAAATTAGTCAAAGTTGGATAAAAGCCTTTTACCTCAGCCTTCCCCTACTAAAAAGCAGAAGACATATAAGTCCAGGAGAATTTCAAACTTACTGATTTAATCCTTTGAGGAATGTGAGCATATCCATAAATGTTACCTTTATCTTTAGGGAAAAAATAACTTTTTGTCTATTTTGTCCCATCTAATTTTTCAGTCTCCAGAAACAAGATAAGAATCTCCATGCACCTTAAGCATGGCTTAACTACTGTAAAATATAGAAAACTGAGTATTGTGACCATATTGATAGCCTCCTTGGACAGTTTCACAAAGGTTAAAAAAATGCTGTGGTTTATGGTGTGTTAACAGCTAAACAAGGCAACTGTGGCTTGTTCAACAACTATAGTGAAAACAATTCATGATATATGAATACAGCCAATGTTTCTATTGATGTATGAATCCAGACAATTGTGTTTTTTTATTTCCTATTACCCAAATAAAAATAAAAATCCATTCTAGAAATTATTTTTAAAATGTAATATTCCTGAGATTGTCAAACCATTGCCAGAAGAGGGACACTTTAAATATATATATTGAAACTGGTCGAGAATTTATTGGAAGCAATACTTTGTAAGGCACATGCTTATATATGAACTGAATTAACACATCTTACAGAAGATATGCATTGTATCTTCACATGCATTTGTAGACATAGTTGCAAATGCCAGCAAACAGGAAATTTTCTTTTTCCTTGAACTCAGAGACATCCTAAAAAAACCTTTAAAGCAACTGTCTCAGTCTGACAGAAGACACAGCTGAAAGAGACACTTTGTTGTACTTATGTGTTTTCTGATCTACTCATTGGAGGTTTTTGCACAGCTGTACTATAGTCAAAAAGCACACCAGTGAATGAGCCTATAAAATTCATTGGCATATGCTAGCAACTACAGATACTCAGAATGGTAAATAGATTTTCAGTTTCCATTACCCATTAGAGTAACTTGTATTCAGAGGCAATTATGTTTGATTACCATATGCTGGTAATAGTCATCACTTTATATCCACAACATTCTTCTTTCGTTTGATGGACCCATTTGATGAATCATATAAACAAGAAAGAAAATCAATCTGGTTAATACTTTTTAACCATGAGGATTTCTTTAAGTAAACTTGGACTGTTGAAAAAGGCCACTTAAATAAAAACTAGAAATGGATTATCATACAAAAGTCAGTGAGCAAATTTCTGGGCATAGCACACATTTAGTACAATAGATAACAATGTCTGATGCACTACTGTTTTGCAATTGGCCTTTGAATGGTAAACCTGACTATTATTTATTTTATTTATTTGGCAAATTTTGAAATCACCATCTCTGTCCCAGAAACACTCTGGGTGGTGTACAAATAAATTCTGAGTTATATTTTACTACCTAAATAACACTTCCTTGTACTTGGAGTATAGTTTGGAGGGCCAAATAATTAATTAGTGATTTTCTCAGATCTTTTAGGCATTTCTGAAATGTGGCAAGCAAGCTTTAGAACAGTGGTGGCTAACCTTTTTGGGCTCCTGTGCCAAAAATTGTGTGCATGTTTGCATGCTCGCTCTCACATGCCAGCACCCAGAAGGCAATGCACGTGCCCCCGACTCCCCCTACGCATGCATGCACAATCCACCCCCCATCCCGGCTGCTCCTGTACCTGCACTGCGCCGCACAG
>JANHFN010000689.1:263844-285647 GCA_032468175.1 Toxicocalamus goodenoughensis
CTTTTTAGCTGTCTGTCTGTCTATATCCCGCATTGGGTGCTGAATTGGGAAATACTTTGAAAACGTGGATCAAACAAAACTTTGGATTTGATTTGTGGTATAGCTAAGGTTGAACATGTGAATGTTATCCTTTTGAATGTGGGTTCTTTGCCTCTTAAATCTTCAGATGGATAGCATAGTTTGTATGTATTTTTAGTTACTTAATAGACTCTAGATGTGTCAGAAAGTTGAGTGCAAAGGGTGCTTACTTAAAAAGAAAGGGCTTGTTTTGCAGATTGGCTCTGTTGTATCATCCTCAGAATTTTTTTTCTTTTTTTTTGAACTTTACTGGTATTTCTTAATCTCAATTCCTGACCTGCCTTCAGGTACATACAGGTAGTCCTTGATTTAAATTTGCTAAGGAGACATTTGTTCAGTTAGCTGTGCCCCATTTTATGACTTTTCTTGTCACAGTTGTTAAATGAATCACTGCAGCTAAGTTAATAACATGCTTGTTAAGTGAGTCTGGCTTCTCTGTTTGTCTTTGCTTGTCAGAGACCACAAAGCGTAATCACATGGAACACCGCAACTATCATAAGTACATGCCAGTTTCCAAGCATCTAAATTTTGATGACATGACTAAGGGGATGCGACAGAAAAATGGTTTTAAGTCATTTTTTTTCAGCACTGTTGTAACTTCGAATGGTCACTAAGTGAATGGTTGCAAGTTGAGGACTACCTGTAGTTGTTGTGGCTTGGGAATCGGGAAAAATATAATTCCAAGAAGCTGTTCACCACTTTTAAAAGGAGGAGTAGAACTGCATTCTCAATATTTTCCTAACATACCTACATTTTAGGCATATTCCCCTTGAATATCCATTTTGTATGCATGTGACAGTTATGAAAGGCATTTAAGTTTGCATCTGAAATTTTCATAAATTTGAGTTTATTTTATACATTTGTTATTCTGTTGGATATCAGATTCCATGGAAGGAGTAGGATGTGCTGTTTATGTAAATTATATAGAGATGTATTTAGAAAGAACCCTAACAGTAATGATGAAGGTAATTCGGTGGGTTTAAATTTTGTGTAAGAGTAAAATATTTTTCAATAACAACTCAGTAATGACATTTCTGACACAGTATAGTGCTGTATACTCAATTACTATATATACCATATGGTCCCCATTCCTTAACAAATATTTCTGTAACTGAATTTTTTACATATCTTATAATGTCCCATCAATCTCTTGGTCTAAATTTAGCATTGATACTTTGATTTTATAAAATCCAGAAAGGAAGTTGAATTTTAGTTGTTCCATATGCCTTAGCTTCTAATTCAGTTGATATCTATGATTCAACATTGTGTTGCAACGGCTGTCTGTTAGTTCCAGTAGTAATATCTTTGTGAGCATTGGTTTCAAAACAGTCAGGTTAGTATAAGTCTACAATTCCCTGCAAAGTTGTTATCATTCAAAATAGTAATCTTAGTATTACTACTAAGTAGTAATACTAATAGTAATACTACTGCATATGGTTGCATTAGAGCAATTCTTCAGCCAGCTGGCTAAGGAATTCTGGGAGTTGAAGTCCACAAGTCTTAAAATTGCCAAGTTTGGGGACTCCTGCATTAGAGTGTCATCTAACTGGGACAAAGCAGTGTGTTTTTAGATGAGATCTGATGTTCTATAGAAAACATAATACTGGAAGGAAATTAAGAAAACTGATTAAAATTAAAATGACAACATCAACCTGTTGGAGCTGCGAGCAGTTCATCTGGCGTTATGCAGTTTTCTACCCCTTTTCCAATCACGCCACGTTCTGGTCTTGACAGACAATATTACAACCAAGGCCTACGTAAACAGACAGATGCTGGAGACGGCCAGGTTGTTGAAGTGGGCCAAGACCAATCTGCTTTCGCTCAAGGCAGAGCACAGAGCAGGGGCCTTAAACACACAAGCGGACTGGCTCAGCAGGGCCATGATAGATCAGGCAGAGTGGCGCCTACACCCGTCTGTCTTCCAGGAAGCAGTGCGGAGGTTTGGGCAACTGGTGATCGGTCTATTTGCCTCTCCTCTCAACACCCAATTGCCCCGGTATATTTCAAGGTACCCGACTCAGGGGGCAGAGGCCGTCAATGCCCTGTGATGTCAGTGGCCTCCCGGACTCCTATATGCATTTCCTCCACTTCCGGTAATACCCAAATTGATCCAGAAGTTATTGGAGGAACGAGCGGAATTGATATTGGTCGCACCTTACTGGCCCAGGCGAACATGGTTCGCAGAATTACAGGACCTGTCAAGAAAACAACCTTGGAGAATTCCACCATTGAGGGTTTCCCTCTCCCAAGGGCCGATACTTCACCCGAACCCACAATGGCTCAGTCTAGCCGTATGGAGGTTGAGTGGAGCCATTTAAGAGCCCAACAGATTTCAGAGGATGCTATTGCCACCATTCAAGCATCCAGACGGTCCTCAACAAATTGTATATACGAGGCCACGTGGTCCACTTTCTGTTGATGGTGTCAGGGATCTAAGATCGACCCAACTGTCCCATCAATAGGACAATTATTGGACTTTTTACAGGAGAGGTTCACCAAGGGCCTATCTCCAAATACTTTAGGCAAACAGGTGGTGGCTTTAGCCTTGGTGATAGCCTGGGGTGACCTCCATTCCATAGCGCACCATCCACATGTCCACAGCTTTCTTAAAGGTGCTGCAAACTTACGACCTCATGTAATTCACCGCTATCCCACCTAGGACCTCAACAAGGTGTTAACCGCACTTACAACTGGCCCGTTCGAGCCTTTAAAAACCGCTAGTCTTAAATTCCTGACATATAAGGTGGCCTTCCTAATTGCAATCACATCAGCAAGAAGAATTTCCGAATTGGCGGCATTGTCAATGAGAAAGGACCTCTGCGTGTTTCATGCGGACAAAGTGATTCTCCAATTGGATCCATCGTTCACTCCTAAAGTAAATTCAGCCTTCCCCAGAGCATAGGAGTTGGTGCTTCCAAATTTTTGTCCGAAGCCATCTCATAGACTAGAGCATCAATGGCATCGACTTGACGTTCGAAGGGCCTTAAGCATCTATCTAGACTGCACGGTGTCATTTCAAAAATCTGAGGCTCTATTCCTATCCTTCAGCTCATCCACTTTAGGGCAAAAGGTGTCATCGACGACCATCGGTAGATGGTTGAGAGCCACCATAGCTAAAAGTTACGAATGCCAGTCCATCTCAGTTCCTAAGGGCATTTACAGCCCACTCAACAAGTAGTGCAGCAACATCAGCAGCAGGGGCCACACGGGCTTCCACAGATGAAATTTGCAGAGCGATAACTTGGGCTTCACCATCGCCCTTTGTCAGCAATTATAAAATTGATGTCTTTGCCTCAGCAGATTCTTCATTTGGCAGAAGAGTCCTGCAGAGGGTCCATAGAGTTTAGGAGTGGATTTCGATCCAGACGGAGTCCCTCCTAAGGACAGGCCAAGCTTTGGTATGTCCCACTTCTGGATGCTCTGAACAGCTCATGGGAGAAAGGGCGATGGTACTTACCTGATACGCCTGTTCTCTGTGAGCTGTGAAGAGCATCCAGCCCCACCCATTTCTTTCTGTCTGGTGGGGTTCCGTTCCAGTCAAGGATCTAGATTAGGTGATGAGTCCCGGACTTTGGCACTCAGTCTTCGCAAAACTGGGAGATGCTGAGGAGGTGTTCCGTGGAGGAGGAGGAGCATCCCGGAATTTTAAGCCCAGCCTTTCCAGAAGAAACTGAAGCACCTCCCACTTCTGGATGCTCTTCACAGCTCACAGAGAACGGGCGTATCAGTTAAGTACCAACGCCCTTTTTCAGCTACATGTAAAGTATAAGAGGTTTTTTTATGATATCATTGTGGTTTGGATAATGTGCAACATTCATATTTATTTAAAAACAACATCCTGAAGCCTTTAAAATAGTATGTATCTTTTATGTTGTATCTCCCATTCTTATTTTCCCCTGATAAGGGACCCAACTGATGGAAAACTTTTTAAAACTGCAAATACTAACATAGCTTAGAAAAGTTATCCTTTTCTGTTTAGATAAAAAGTGGGAAGAGGATTCCATTACTTCATAAATTGGTACTTATGATTTTCATTGGGAGAGGCAGACAAGTGTAAACAGTAAACAGGAACAGTAAACAGGAACAAGCAGATGGAAGTTCCTTGTTGCCTTCTTGTTTCTTCTTTTCCTAATTCAATTTATGAATTTTGTGTCATGACATTTAGTATTTTAAAAAATCCAATAATGCACATATGATTAATTGGATTCAATAGAGAAATGAGATGTACTGGTATATAATCCTTCCGTTGCTCCTTGGTATGCTTCTAGTCTCCAAAAATATACATAGTGTGACCTGTTTGGATCTGGAGAAAGAGTGGGGGGAAATCTTAAAATTCAATGAGTTTGCTATGTGTATATAGCTCTGAATCATTTTCTTGCCTTGAATTTTATTTTATATGATTAAAATATATTTATAAGTATAATAATATTTTAAGGTTTGTAATCTTTCCCATATTATATTGTTCTTCATACTCTGTGCAAAATAGCATTACTTAAATATTATTTTAGCCAAGCAATCATTTAAATTTCTACTCTTCTCGCAGTGGTTTTATGCACAAAGTGATAGGTAGAAAGAATGGCCTACTTCTGTCTGTTTTCATTACTCTATTCTTTCCATGGGCTGTTCTATTTCTTTTTCTTTGCATGCCTAGTGGGATATTAAAGGTTCTGTAATTATTTCAATAAGATCAGGGTTATTGATTTTTTTGTTCCATTTACTTGTTTCCTAATAAAACCTGACTCCATGCTGAGGGCCAACAAAGTTGAATACTATTTTTAACCATCAGTTTTGTATCTGATACATTAGACAACATTTTAAATGCCAGAATTGTAGCATGTACAGTCTCTTTATACTTTTTATGCTGAAATTTTAGTTATTGAAATTCACTAATATTATTAATGTTTGGGATGATCAATATTAAGTTGTTTTGTAGCCAGATTTTTGAACTATTAGGATTTTAAGGAAGGGACCATTATTAAATACAAACTGTAATGCAGCTTGGATTAGAATAATCAAATTGTCAGAATCCAGAAAATTTATATAAGTTATCATTGATTTCTGAAGAAATTGGAAGTTTGGGGTTGCTGTTTTAAGGTAGACTTAACCCAATGTAAACAGGAATGCTCCAGTGTTTGTATTATTGTGATTTGCTGGTCATTTCAGTTTTCCTCTGGCAAAGTATCTGAGAAGCTTTATTAGATAGAAGGAAATTTCATTTCCATAGGTGAAAAGAATTGCAAAATCAGTGTTTCATCTTAGTAACCCATGTAAAATCACAACAGAATATGTATTGAAAATATTTCATAGTAATGAGGTAGATATTTTATTTTTGTTAAGTAAACATTCTGTGGGTTTTTGGAATCTTTTGCATATAGCAAAGGTGAGTTGTCATCTCTTTCCTACATTTTTAAGACATTTCAAAATAATTATTGTAACATAACTTTTCCCTTGTAAGCCTGAGACAGGTCAGAATGAGTGGTACTCTTCCTTATCTACTTCAGACTGAGTCTGTGCAAAAGGGTTATTAACCTAGCTCTGTCCACTCTGGGTGGCTCCTCCCCAGTTTCTACTCAGTCCTTAGCAGCATAGGATGTGTGGTATTGCCTCTCCTGCCTTTGGAGCTTTTTGCCCAAAGGCAACGTTGCAAAGGAAAAGTTTCTATTTAAAAGAAAAAAGTCTCAGTTTTTTTTTCTCAGTTTGAAATTGGCACTCCACTTCACAGGTGATGATTGGGAGACCGCCAAAAGCTTAGCACAAGGGCCGTGGAGGCTGTTTTAAGCCCTCAGGGCTGAAGATCGCAGGATCGATCAGCCAGAGGCTTCCGCCATCTCTGCAGAGCCGTGGGATCGTTTTAGAAGCTCCGCAGTGAAGAGGAAGCTGTTTCTTGGCTGGACAGCCATTTTCAGACAGCGGGGGCATCGGCCACGCTCCCTACAAAGCCGCGGGGTTGATTCTCACCCTGCGGTGAAGCAGACAGCTCACTGATCTTGGGCTGCCTTTTTTTCCTCCATTCTCTGCCATCTGCAGAGCAACAAAGCTCCAAGGAAGGATCAGTGCCTCCCTGGAAGAAGAAAGAAGCCTCGTATGAACCTGGTGGCCATTTTGAACACTCCTCGTGGCTGGTGGCTATTTTGAAAACACAGCCATTTTGAAGACTCAGGTGGCCATTTTGAAGAGACTTCTTCTTTCCACCACTTCTGCTCCTTTGGTCACCACCAGTTGCCTCTGGAGCTATGGACGACATCAAATGGTAGGCACTATAATTTTCATTTTTCCCAGTGGGGGATTGGTTTCCCTATCCCAAAGTAGACCAGGACCCTTAGGCTCCCAACAGGGTCTGGTCTATCTATATTGTCCTAACAGGCCCAGGAGGGTTTGACTCCCAGTAGGAAGAAACATGTTTCTACTGAAGTGCTTTTGTGCAGAAGAAAGTGGTGGTGGTGTGGGGATAGAGAAGATTTCCCCTGAAGATGGTTTCTTAAATCCCTTCGTGTGCTCTCCTCTTGACACAGGACTTTCAGTCCACATTTGGCCTTGCTGCTCCAAGATGGCTGAAGCCCCAAGGAAACCAAAGCTTCTAAAGTGGCCAAGCCTCAAAAGGTGGCTCCTGCTGTTTCTACCAAAGAGAAGCAGTCCGTGAAAACGGCCTCAAGGGCAGAGAAGAAGGATCCTTCCAGGTTCCATCAGGCAATCGAGAAGAAAGTAGCCAAGGTGCATCAGGCCTCTTCTTGAGTAACTTCTGCATGTCCCTCTTCTCCTGCTGCTTTCAGTGAAGTGGATTTGGAGGAGCCTGGACCCTCTAACAGACCCAGTTTTCAAATGTGATTCCCTGATGGGTCCCAGACAGGTGCATCTCCCATTTCTTCTGAAGGTGACTGTCAAGCAGAGGATCTTCATGGAGACGTGGCACCTTGGCAGGACCCCCTTTTCTTCCACTGCCTCTGCAGCCAGGCCTAATGACCCTTCTGATTCGGATGTCCCAATCAATCTACAAATCCTGATAGACAAGGCAATCAGGAAGGGCTCTCAGAAGGTTTGCAGAGAATGACCCGACATTTGTCTGCTGCCTCTGATTTGTCAGAGAGACCCAGGTTTGTGAAGCTCTCTTATCAGAATGAGACTCCTTTATCTAGGATCCCAGTTTCTGGGCTGGCTGAAGACTTCGCTCCTGCTGCCTGAGTGGACCAGTTGTTGGTGGGTGAACCTGATCGGCCAGAATCCAATATGTCAGCGGATTTAGGCCTATAGCAGGAGGTTCCTGTGTTTACAGGTTGTTTTAAACACTCTTTGTTTAGCTCCTCACTGTTCAAGGCTAGAACACTGCAAATTTAAAAAATGCAGATGATGAGGCAGTGACCACACTTCCTCCTGAGGAGTCAGATGTTTTGTTTGATGAGCCCAAAGTCAGGAAGGAAGTGGTTCCATCTCCAAAGCTGTTCCTGAATCAAGAAACAGCTTGAAGCACTTGCCACAGGGCCAATCCACTGGCCTCTGATCGCAGGTTCTTCAACGTGAGGCCTGAACTTAGCAAGACTCTTCACATCCCCACTGTTGATGCTCTGGTGACAGCTTTGGCCTCCTCCTCATCTGCTCCTTCGGACCCGAAGGAAGTCCTTAAAGCAGAGAAAAAGCAAGTGGAACAGTCACTACAGCGATCCCATCTGGCTGTGGGTTGGGCTGTCAAGGCTTCTACAGCGGCTTCCTTCTTTATGAGAACTTCGCTCAAGTGGCTGAAATAGCTGCAGGAGAGAATCCCCTCATCAGATGTCCGTGCCCATCAGGACATCCACAAGATTATGGCATCTACAGAATTTATGGCAGATGCCACTCCTGCATAGGGCCACATTTGCCATGAAAGCCATTGCTTCCTCGGTGGCGGCCAGGCGCATGTGCTGGCTGCGCAACTGGCAAGCTGATGGCAGATATAAATGGAACTTGGCGTCTGCCCCGGTCCAAGGGGAGAAGCTCTTTGGTGAAGTCCTTGAGCTCCTTTTGATTGAGACCAAGGACAAAAGAAAAATTCTTCCTTCGCTTTTAAAGAGAGTGGAACATCGAGTTGCTCTATATTTCAAACACCGTCAGTTCAGAGGAGAGTCAACTTCCAGTTTCCACTAGCTGTCGAAACCTGCTTATCAACACCCAGAACCTCCTCCTGACCTCTCAGGCAAGAGCAGGCAGCAGTTTTCTTCTAAATGACCCTTTTGAGGAGGAGGAAGTCACCCGTACCATTGCCAGTGCTAGTGCACAGTGGTCATTTAGTGGTCATTTAGCATGGTTTGTTGACCAATGGGAGGGTATTACTTCAGAGGCCTGGGTTCTGTCCACCCTTAGGTCGGATCTTTTATTAGAATACTACTCCACTCCTCCGAGGTTCTTTATCTCCTGCCCAGTATCTAGAGATGCTGGGAGGCGAAGTCTGATGGAGTCAGCCATCCAGTATTTGCTGGACCTCAAAGCCATTCAGGAAGTTCCCTTCTAGGGGATGGGATTCTACTCCAGTATTTTCGTCACTCCCAAGGCCTTGGGGAGAGGAGGACAGTTCTCAATCTGAAACAACTCAGTAAATTTGTTGTGTACAGGTGTTTTAAAATGCACACTCTTTCATCTTGGAGAGCGTTTGGCAGGGGGACTTACTCTTATCAATAAGCTTGACAGAAGCCTATTTACATGTCCCTATTTGTTCCTCCCACAGGAGGTTTCTTAGGTTTTGTTATCAGGGGCGTTATTTCCAATACAGGGCTCTCCTCTTTGGGTTGTCTTCTGCCCCTAGGGTTTTTACCAAGATTTTGGCCCCCTTAGCAGAGCTCCTTCGTACCTTTCCAGTCCGTTTACAAAGTTATTTAGATGATATTTTAATCAGGTCTTCTTCTTGTCAGAGGGCGCAGCAGGATCTGCAAGTCACAAGTTCAGTTCTACAGGACCTGGGATTTTCCATTAATAGGAAAAAGAGTCTTTTCTCTCCTACTACTCACCTCCTTCAGTTGGGAGCAGGGTGTGTCAGGTGTTTCTCTCCAAGGAGAGAATGGTCGGCCTACAGGGGATAATTAGGGGCATTCTGGGCAAGAGTTCTGTGCCTTTAGAACTTCTTTCTGAGCTTTTGGGTAAAATGATATCCTGTAGCATTGTTCCCTGGGGCAGGCTTCATGCCAGATCCTTACAGTGGGTTTTGCTTCCTTTCCAGAGAGTGGGGTCCAGCCATTCACCCAGGAAGGTAAAGTTGTCTAAATAAGTTTTACTTTCGTTCTACTGGTGGCTGTCCAGGGCCATGTCCAAAGGGAAGTCTTTCAAGCTTGAATCCTGCCTGGTCGTTACTACTGATCTTCCTTGTCTGGTTGGGGTGCCCATTTAGGTTCCCTCTGGGCTCAAGAGTTGTGGTCACAACAGGAACAGGCTCATAGCATCAATTGGTTAGAGCTGAGAGCTGTTCGTTTGGCCCTGAGAAAGTTTCTCTCCCAGGTATCTAGATCTAATCTTCTGGTTATGACTGACAATATGGCCACTAAAGCCCATATTAATTGACAAGGAGGTACCAGGTCCCTTTCTCTTATGACAGAGGCGGAGTCCCTGGTCAGGTGGGTGGAACAATATCTTCTGTCCGTTAGAGCCAAGCATATTTCTGGTTCTGATAATATACAGGCAGATTTGCTCAGCAGGACAACCATTGACCATACCGAAGGGCAATTGGATCCTTCCCTATTTCAGCAAATCTCCCTGAGGTTTGGATTGCCAGTAGTGGATTTATTTGCCTCATCCATTAATGCACATCTGCCCAGGTATTATACTAGATATTTCTCCCAAGGAGCTGAAGGCACTAACACCTTACGTTGCAACTGGCCTTCTGGATTGCTCTACACCTTTTCACCTTTGCCACTGATCCCAGCAGTGATTTGAAAGCTCTTGTTGGAGGGACCAAAATCATATTGGTGGCCCCCATTTGGCCTCGCCAGCATTGGTTTGCTGATTTGATGGACTTTTCAGTGATTCCCCCCTTGGCGGATTCCTGAGGAGGATGTCTCTCTTTTCCAGGGGTTCCTGCCTCATCCGGAACCCCAGTGGCTACAACTGGCAGTTTGGCAATTGAGTGGGGCATCTTAAAAAACACCCAACTTTCCAAAAAGGTTATCCAAACCATTCAGGCCCCCAGGCGCCCTTCTACAGTTTGCATTCATGAAGCTACTTGGCAATCCTTCTCAACTTGGTGTGTTAAGTCCAACATCTCATCTCTACAAGCTTCGGTGGCTGCAGTCTTGGAATTTTTACAGGCTGGCCTGGACAAGCGTCTTTTCCACCAACACTCTCCACAGGCAAGTTTCAGCCATCTCGTCCGTCTTGTCTTGTGGGAAGTTGAAATCATTGGCTCAGCACTCTATGGTCCGTGGGTTCCTCAGAGGAGCAACCAACCTTTGCCCTCCTATGGTACATAGGTACCCCACTTGGGATCTGACCAAGGTTCTGCAGTCCCTTACAAAACCTCATTTTCAGTTGCTTTGACAATCCAGTCTTCATCTCCTTACTCTGAAAGGGGCTTTCCTAGTGGCAGTCACCTTGGCGAGGAGAGTTTCGGAGTTGATGGCTCTCTCGGTTCACCCTGACCTCTGCATTTTCCATCCTCATTGGTTGGTTTTAAGGTTGGACTCGGCCTTCATTCCAAAGGTCGACACCTCTTTCTACAGGGCTCAGGAGCTGGTGCTTCCGGATTTCTGTCATCATCCGGTCCATGAGTTGGAAAAGACTTGGCACACTGGATGTGTGCAGAGCTTTACAAATTTACACTAAACGTACTGGTGTTTTCCGCAGGACGGAGTCTCTGTTTTGTTCATTCCAACCTTACTCGTTGGGAGGGTAAGGTTTCTCCATCTACTGTGAGTAGATGGATCAAGGCATGCATAGCTCGAGCCTATTCCAGCAGGTCCCTGCCAGTTCCTAGGGGCATTATGGCCCATTCCACTCGTAGTGCAGCTATGACAGTGGCATGGGCTACACAGGCGTCAGTGGAAGAGCTCTGCAGGGCTGCTACCTGGACTTCACCTTCACCTTTCATCACCTTTTGCACAGACTCAGTCCTAAGCAGATTAGGAAGAGTACCACACATCCTGGCCTGTCTTGTCTACAAGGAAAAGTGGCATTCAGGTAAACAACACTCAATTTATTGAAAATGGAGGGCATATTGTTTAAATACCATCTGAGATATTCATTCCTCTGGACAGTACTTGAGCAGGGTAATAGATAATTTTAATTTTAAAAAAAATAATATAAGTAGATTTAGATAAATAAATAACAAAATTGTGTTGTTATTTATTTGTTTATATATCCTTTGCCTAGATATAAAAAAGGTGAAAGTACTCAGAAATGATTTAAAACTAACTAGAAATCTAACCAAATGGCACAGAAATCAAGGATAAAAGGATAATCTGTAACAAGTGCTTGTGAGAGTCAATTCTGAACACTGATAAAGACAATATGATAACAAATCTGGTACAAAACAACAACAGCAGCAACAAATATGGAAACAAACCATTCCACTCATAAGAGGGGGTCAAGTAGTCAGGTAGAACAGGAAGAAAAATGAAATACAAACAAGGTTGAAACATTGTTTCCATAGAAAGGGCTTGTCCTTGTACAGAAGCAGTTGCTGGAATTCTCTGACTTGACTTTTAACTATCTTCTGTAAATATTACATATTTGAAGGTCTTGGATTTCTTGTGTGTTTGCTTAAGTTCATTCCCTCTTACAGGGTGAAGCTAACAGTGTTGTTTTTGAATGATGTTAGAAACATTGAATAGAAATAGAAATGATTTGCAACTATGCTTATTTTTCTACCTCTTATATGCAGGAGACAGTGGGGCAGTTCACAGGATAAATGATCTCTACATTATCCTATAAAATTCTGGTGACAATTTGCAAAATCTTGCTATGTTGTGAATAGGTTTAGGACATTATTTTAAGTTATTAAAATTGCTAAAGTTCATTAAAATGAAAAAAAAATGAAAATTCACTTAGACTATAAACTGTAATAGTTTGAATCACAACCATTCTATTTTGTTGAACAGTGTTCTTTCTCTCCCTCTTTTTCTCTTCTGGACTGGATTGTTCAATATAAAAGACCATAAGATTTTTTTCTAAGGGAATTAAACTCTGGAGCTTTAGTGCTCTTTAGGTTTTTCTCTGTTGTGTAAAGTAGCTGGAAGGAAGTCAGTTTAAGGAAACCTGTTCTGGATTTTTCCTTTGCTTTGGCCATTGTGAAGGGCAAGTGTTTTATCTGTAGATCATGATTTAACATACTCCCCAATGCCGAGAAAGTAAATACCAATTGCTTTATGTTTTGTGGGGGGACTTAAGGAGTGGGAGGAAAAATGGAACAAAAACAGGTTTTACATAAAGTTCCTTCTGTCAATTGGCTTGGAAGGGAAAATTTTGCGGTATCCTTTTCACCCAGTTAAAGGGTGAAATAGTGCTGAAATAGTGAATAGCAGTTGAATCTAAGAAAAGGTCCAATGTTGGATGGTAGGCAAATTTAAGGTAGTCCAGCCTGTGACCATGAATGGAGATAGAGTGATCTGTCCACCAGGAAATCAGAACATAGGCATTTGTATAATATGCCATAAAATAAAGCAGGTCTGTCAGGTTTCCACCAGTGGAGGAGGAAAATCTTTTGACACATAGCAAGAAAATTTGATTTCCCAGGTGGCTAAGCATGATTGCCTAGTTTCTAGCTTGATATCTTAACCACTAAATCAGTTTGACTCTGGTCTGAGGATACCATCATTCTAATATGCTGGATGCAGAGGTAGTATTTAGCAGGTTATGACCAGTTCTGGGAGAACCGATAGCAGAAATTTTGAGTTGTTCAGAAAATCGGCAAATACCACCTCTGATTGGCCCTGCCCCCATCTATTCTTTGCCTCCCAAGTCCCAGCTGATCAACTGGGCCTTCTTTTGTTGCCCTGCACAGGAGAACGGAGCTGGAAAGCAGGTTATGGGGTTGGGAGGGAATGGGATTTACAGTAACCTTCCCCTGGAGTGGGGTGGGAATGGAGATTTTGCAGTAACCCTAACCCTGCCATGCCCACCAAGCTACATCACGCCCACCAAGCCACAGCCACAGAACTAGTAGTAAAATATTTTGAATCCCATCACTGGCTGGATTTGTACATTTGACAGTGCAAATCAACTGTCCCATAGTCTTTTCCTGCCAAGATTTTCCTATCAGAATTACTAGAAAGCTGAAATATCATCAGGCATACATTAAAATTGTTATTTTATATAAAGTAAGAGGTGATATAGATAATTAATATAGTATTTAGGAACATAAATTGGAAATGAATCCAGCATTGAAACAGTAATTTTATATTAATGAATTTCTTTATGGAATTTTCATTAAAATGGTCACTTGAAAATGAATAATATTATGGGAAACTACTGGGAGCAATGAGTTACACAGCAATGAAATGTTGCAGCAGAAAAAAAAAGATTATTCCCAAAAAGGGTTTATGGCATCTTAAAGATTAATGCATTTATGCTGGCCTGAACTGTCATAAACAAAATATTTGCTTTTATTAGTGGGCAGTGAATTTTTTAAATCTATGTTTATGTTGCTGGCTCCATTGAAACACTACATCTCTACCTATCAAGGTTAATGCTATTTATACAATTGGAGAACTCTGTTTCCTTCCAGAACTTGCTTTTAAATGTCAGCATATTTTCTTGAGGCAACCAACAACACCCTTTGATATGGAGTAATGATAAGCATCAGGGAGCTGCTGTGGTAGGTAGCCTTGTATATACCATATTACAGAAAACACTATTCAGAGGAAGGTCAAGAGGGGCACAAGTATTTATAGTGTAGCTTTATAGATTAGTCCAAGCCTCACAACCATCTATTCAGGTGGAAGGGAAATTTCCAGGGCAAGACTTCCTAACTCACGTTCTCAGGGCCTGGACAAATACCCGCAATGCCCAATGAATAGCTTTGAGACTCTTCTTTGTTATCTTTTCTCCAACCCAGCAAGCATTTTAAAAACTTTTTAAGATTTTGTCTAATCTCGTTTTAATACTGTGGGGTGTAACGTAGGAGTAGCTTTTGGAATATGAACATACAAACATTTTCAATTTGCTGTAGCTTTTTCTTTTTCTCTGCCTTTTTTAAATCAATGAATCTGTTTTTTAATGATGGAATTGTAAGTGAAGTCAAGTCCAAGAAAATTAATTTAGCTCCGCTCACAGCTTTGAAAGCTCTGCAAATAAATACACTTGTAATAAGGTGTTCTTGACAAAGGGCATAACAAAAGATTAGTTTCTACTTTAGAGGGAATATTTATTTTGTGTGCTACAGGAGCAATGATCTGTGGTTGTGACCCTGACCTAGTTTTGTAACTGCTTTATGATTCAGTTGTATGTTTCAATCATTTCTATAATTTAATTTCACAAATGTTACCTGCATGCCTGGTTTTAGTTTATACTAAAAGCATCCCGTTCTGTGTCCCATGTTTGTTTGTGTTTGTGTTTAATGTATGTTCTCAAAAAAAGAAACCCTTTAATTGTAACTTTAATTGTAACTGTAGGATTGCCTGATTACAGACTGAGTGTCTCGTCCAGGCCATGCCATAATTAGTAAGTAACCACTGTTGACATTTAGATTTAAATTGAATTTTCTTCTAATTAAACCCAGAGGGGGTTGATTCTCTCAGATGTACAGGTTAATAAAATTAGTCTGAAACTGTTAAACAGTAAACTGAAATCTCAAAGTGCTATGCTAGAATATTGTTAGAAAATTTGTGATTAATAATAAAAGCATTCATTCGATTCTTGATTTTTTTTCTTTTAAAAATAGACTTTATTTCCTTTTAATACGGAAATATATTTTATAACAGTATAAAAGTTTCTGAGACATGAGTTTCAAATCAGCAATAGCATTCATAAGTGTTGAATATAATATAAAATAATATTTCTTTTCTTCCAGTTTATGCAGTAGATATAATGAAATATTGGAAAAGATAGGGCTAGAGTGAATTACAGTCTACATAATATTCTCTTCACCATAAACATAATTTACACACACACATACACAAAGTTTTATTCTACTAACATTGAACTATCCAATACATTTGAATTCATTAGTCCAAATGCTATCACTTCTAGAAAATATCAGATAATATTTATTTTATTCAATTCTAATCTGTACTACTACTTAAAAGGAGAAAATTAATATAATAAAAATTAATATTTATTAAGTTGAAAATCAAGCAAAACTGCTTTGTTCAATTAAAAAAAGAGGCGTAAGATTTTTTAACATAAAAGAGGGCAAAGGGTTTGGACTAATTAATTAAATATGGCATCAAATTAGTAAAGAATTTTAGTGTCCAAATAGACAGACCTTCTTTAAAACAATCTGTCATTCACTGACCGTTCAGGCCAATGCTACATTCACCATCTTTTATCTTTCATTTCCCCCAGCATTTATTTATTTAATTTATATATCAAATTTAGAGTTTGCCTATCTCACTGAAAGAACAATGTTCTAGACTTATCAAGGAAACTTGATCTTTGTGCCCAAAATAAGGTAATTTAAGCTTTGCCATTTGTGTTTTGACTTATTTATTCTGTAATCATTTAGGTTTTTTTCCTCAACAACCAAGTTTTTCCAATATCAAGTTTCAAAATATGTATTAGTGTTTTTTGCATGTTGCTGTTCAACTTAAGATAATTCTTTAAAGATTACAAATAGAGAAATAAGAACTATATAAATTACAAAAATATGAGCATAAAAGACAAAGAAGAAAAAGAAACAAAAATAGTGTAGAAAAGAAAAAAGCAACTTGTCCATCACAGACACAAACAATTTTAGTAATGATCTCTTAAATTACAACATATATTCTATTCACCTCATATCTTACTTATTAACTACAAAACAAAAGCTAAAACCCTTGTATTTGTCCCTTATCACCAAAAGTCGGGTAAATGTTGCCAGGTACATCTATTGTAACCTTGATTGAATAAATCAATAATGTATTTCTTACTTATGCTTTTAACTATCTTGATTCTTAACACCTTAAAATCCCAGGGCTTGATTTCTTGTCATCTTTTTTTGTCCTTTCTCAAGAAATCTTTCATAACTTTAACATAGCTCTTTTGTATATTTAGTAAGAAAAGATTGGGTTTTTAAAAAAATCACTTCTCAAAAAGTCCTTCAAGATTTTAAAAGATTTCTTTTGTACATCCAGCACAGAAAAGTTATTTACATAACTTTTTTGTTTAAATAATTATACATCTCCTTTAGACAATGAAACATCAAATATCCACATTCAAATTAATTTCATACCTATCCAAATTGATTTCTACTTCTTCTGTTGCTTCCTTAACAATCTATCTACCATTTTTCATAAATCTCTATCAGAAAACCCATTGTTAGATTATTTTGCACCATTGCTTGTCCAATTGTACTCTTTCTTATTCTCTACTACCCTCTACTGTCTAACCTTAAAAGTCCCATTGTATCTTGTTTTAACCTAAGAAAACGTAAACAATCCCAGATTCCCACAAAAAGGATTTAAAATTATAGTTTCAATTCCATCTGGACTCTTAATCTCTTATTAACTGCAAAAATCAATAATCTAAGCAGCCTTTTGCTGTTTGATTCAAAAAACATTTCCCTCATCTTTAAAATCATATTTAAAGATTTTTAAGATAAATTACCATGGCGTAATACTTGCTGTTCTGAAGGGTCCACAGTGTTTGTGTTTATTTCCAAAGCAATAAAAAGGCAAGAGGTAAGGCTTCTTGTCCTTAAAAAAGGTTGTATTCATGATTCCAAGAAAGGATTATGCCACCCTCAACTCCTACTTAAGTCATAAGGTGACACAAAACACCAGTTCCTGTGGTTTATTAATGAGGAATAGCTGTACAGAGTCATGTGGGCCATTTCAAAGATCGCTCCTTGTTCAAGAGAGAAATTTGGCAGCCAGGATCCTATATCTCGTGCCAATCTCCATTGTAATGCTATCTCCTGCAAAAGGAGCTTGCGATGGCTGTAAACTGGAAGTTGTATGCAGTTTACAGAATTGCTTACACACTTCCGATTTTGTAGGTAGAGAAATGTTATAGCATCTTTTTCAAGGTCTTCATTGCAACCCCATCATTTGGGACATATTTCTTGACTGCAGGTTTTTTTAGTTTCAGCTATCGGAGTAATGTCATCAGCATAATGCATTTTACTTTTTCCCCTGCAAGTTTTATACTATGCTTATCATCTTTCAGTCTAGGTTCCTTCCACATATATTCAGCATAAGGAATTGAATAAATTTCTTTCATTTTTTGCCAATTTGGAGCCTGTTTGTTTTACAATATTTCATCTGGACTATGGTTCCTGACTTCCGAAAGGATTTTGTATGAGGACAAAATCATACATGATGTATTCTGGCATTCCAATTTTCTGAAAGCATTCTTGAGTTGGACAGGATTGACACAATCAAAGTATTTTCTACACTTAATGAAGTGCATATTGACTCCTTTTTGGTATTCATTGGCTTTCTCAATCATCAGTGTTCCTCAGCAGTTCTGTCATTTACTCTTTGATCTTTTCTAAAACCAGATTTAACATCAGGTATTATCCTTTCCAGGTAGTTCTCTAATCTGTATTGGATGATCCCAAGCATTATTTTGCTAGCATGTGACAATATTGTGCAATAGTTTAATTATATTGATATTACCACAAAGACTAGGCTTTTCCAATCTATTGGCCATTGTATTATTCTCTAAATTTGCTGACATAATTTGGTTATAATCTTTACAGATTCCCCCCCCCCTTTTTTTTTTGTTCATATTCGTGCTATATACCTTTTAAAGGTTCTTGCACATGGGGGACATTTCTAAAATGCTACTATAACATTAAGCCTCTATGCCCCGTATATGTACTCTGAAGGCCCAAAGTGTTCAATGAGACTCTCTCAAATAAGTATGATCTGGAATACAGCCTTAGGGCACATTTCTTCAGCTGAGGCAACCTCCATATGTATTGACTTCAACAACAATATTTCAGCTTGTATGGCCTTTACTGAGATCTTGCCTAAGGGCACATATTACTTCCATTTATTTTGAAGTAAGCTCTTTTTAATTCACTGTGATATATATCTAAATACAGGATATAAATAAAATTAAGGTTCTACAATAACATCATAGTTTTATTCAGTGAAAAATGTATTTGTATCATAGAAATTCCTATGTATACACATAAACACACACACACACACACGAGATTAATATTTTAAAGAAAAAGGTAAAGTGAAAGTGAAACGAATACTTAACTCTGTATAACACTATTTTGCTATTAAGATGGGAAAGGGGGGGGGATGACTGGAAGTCATGAGTGAAATATGCTAGAACGTACCCCAGAAGTACATTTTCTCAGTGGCGGCAGCCAAGGTATGAATGAAACAATGTACTATTTATTAAAACACATCCTTATGGATGTACTAAATTTTATGTTTTTAAGTTTTATTGCAGCAGATTTTTTTTGAAATATCTGTGTATTTTTCTGAAATAATTAAATTGGTTAAAAATCAATTATCATGAAAATTATTGAAGGTTAGGGTTGTTGAATTTTTGTGTGTTTATACCATTAATTAACTGTCCGATTTCTTCAGTTTGATTTCATTAAATTAAGAGGCATAATTTTATTATATGTTCAATTTATTTGTTTAAAACTAAAGGTTATTATAGTTTTTGCCTCTGAACCAGTATCAGTGACATCAGAAAAAGCATTTCATCTCATATTTGCTCATGTTTTAAAGTCATCTGTTAAGGCCTTTCTTATATATATATTTTTAATTGAAGATACATTATGAAATAATAGGGGCTTTCTCAGAAGTGGCACTTTGGTTGTGGAATGCCCTTCCTATAGAGGCTTGCTTGACGCCTATGTAGCAACTGGTGCTAACAGCAGAATACTCTTGCCCTGAAGACACAAGCAACATATTTGGGCATGCACTGCTGCTCATACTGCACATTTTTATGGGCATGTTTCCAGCACTGATTTTGAAGTGAATGTGAAATTGAATATGTCTCTGTCAGTTCATATCTCTGATTGTTTGACATGTAAAGATTCTGTTTGACAGGCTTTGGGTGATTTCTCTGCTCAGAAGTTATGTACCACTTGTACTATGATAAAGCAGAGATTTGTCATTGTGCTTATAAAAAGGCTTTTGGTGTGATAGAAATCTGTAATATAATTGGGAAGTGAGCTATTTCATTGCTCCCGTAGTGTAATGGAATTTATTGACAAGTAATACGTTAGATTTGGCTTTTATATAATCATATACAAGCTTCCATACTTGGTATTTAGTTATGGAATAAAGCATTACATGTATTTTTGATTCAACAGTATTTTCTATCTAGCTGAAATTGTGATTTGGAAATTAAGACTTGCTTTTGAAATCAAATGACTTGCTATGATATAATCCTCCATTCTTCAATTATACATACTAAAATCAGTTCTTGGTGACATTTACTGATGGTACACAATTTAATGGCATCTTCATAATGTTTGAACATTATTTGCAGTAATAAAAATTTGGATAGTAATGTGTAAATGAACCTGGGTTCATGTGTTCCTCATTATCACATGCAGTAGTTCCTTTGCCACTGAAATTAAACCAGCAAAATTACTATATCAGGATGAATATATCATTATATTATGCTGTTGTGCAAGAGCAAGTCACTCTTGTATTGGTTCCAAATTTCAAACTGTGGTTTAGAGCACATGCAATAAGAAAATTAGTCACAAAAGTAGTGTTTATTTAATCAGTCATATTTATATAATGCCAAACATTGATTTGTTCGTACATCTGAATCAAGCTAATTGTGGCTATGATTATATAAGCAGTTCAGTTTCAACAAGCTGCTGGAAAAGAAAGGAAAATATTCATTCTTTTATGCATAGATACATCTATGCTGTATTTCATTATATATTCAAAGTACACTTTATATTTGAAAAAGCTGCAAAAATAAAAAGGGAAAATGGACTAGCAAAAGAAAAAGCAGCAGATTGAACATTAGATACTGATTGTAATGGTGATCATGTGACTAAGGGAGACTGTGAATGTTGTAAATGGTCATAAATTGATCATAAAGTTCTTTTGATAGCACTGTTGTAACTTTGGTCGCTGAACAAGTGTTCATTAACCAACTACCTTGTTTCATATGTCTAGACCTATTGTGCCCATCTAGTGATCAAAAGTTGAACTCTGTTCAAGACATTGAGAAGCATACCACAGTTACTGGTCTAAAATTGGTGGTTTTCATAAACTGGGTGTTGGTACCTGAGAACGCCCTTTCTATCTATGCTGCAAGAGATTCCAGGAATGGCTCAGCTCTATGACATTAGAAGGAAGAGCTTAACCCATTCCTGGACTGTCATGGCAGCGTTGATGAGAATATCCTCATTCTGAGCTATAAAAAACCTTAAATATCATCAAACACTTTGAATTGGTTTCAGAAATAATATATTCCCAATCAATTATCTTATACCCTTTATAATGTTTCTTGGTGTGACTAATCAGCATAAAGATTAAAAATAGTAGAATATCAAGCAGTTTCCTATCTCCTCTTCATCATTGTCATCGTCATCATCATCATCTGTTCATGGAAATAAATCAGCAAGACAAATTACTCTCTTACTTTAAGAGAAAATGGGTACTTCTAAGGCATTGTGAACAACCTTGTAAATAGGAAATAATGAATAATAATGAAACCATATCTAAAACATCTGAACAAAAGAGAACAAATGCCATTCAAAATAGCTTCTCATTAAGTTATTTAATATGTTTTCTGATAAAATGCCCTTGTGATGCAACAAGAGGGGCTCATTTTTTTTCTATTTGGTAGGGGGAAGCAGGGGATACTTTTAAAATAAAGGCAAAATCATGAAAATATAATGTGTCTTAAATGTGTATAAGATTCCAGGCAGATTTTAATATTATTTTCAAGTTATCATGCCTAGCATAACTTAAAAATAATTTTAAAATCTGCCTAGAACCTTATACACATTTTTCAACCTGCTTAGAGCACTTATTTTTGAGACTTAATAATTTTTACAAAAGATTGGCTTGAAAATGTGTGTAAATATGTACATATATTTGAAGGGTACAGAAAATTGCTGCTGACTAGAATCAAACCACATTTGTTGCTTACAATTGATTGCCTGTTCTTCAGCCACAAAGATAAATTAGACCACAGAAATACTGCGGTAGAAAAGTGGTGTAGATGTCAGTGGCAGTGTGACTATTTTTATCTTTCTGTTGTAAACTGTAGCTTACAGTGGCTGAAATGACATTGAACTCTTTTTCTTTTGAAGATTTACAGCCTGTGCAGTGGATTGAAGGAGCAGATGTAATGTTTTATGTATTTGAAAGTATCAACACTGATGAATTATGTTTGAATTGTTTGTCCTTGTGTCAGTATAATATAGAAATTTCAATTTCTCGGAGATTGCTTTCCTCCTCCTGCCTAAATATAATAAAAACATATCACATGTAGTCATTATAATGCTATTCATAAACTCTTATTTCCGTCCTCCACTCCAAAATGTTGTAATATATCACATCATGTTTTTCTGAAACACACACACACACATTATCTATAAATCTCTATATATCTATATCTACATCTATCTATCTATCTATCTATCTATCTATCTATCTATCTATCTATCTATCTATCTATCTATCTATCTA
>JANHFN010000689.1:305212-318939 GCA_032468175.1 Toxicocalamus goodenoughensis
CCCTATATACAGTATTATCTTTGCATAAAATCAAGGCCCAACATCATACTGAACATGTATCATAATGCAGAGTTTTACTCAGCCAGATATACAATTTCTATTTCACTATTTCTGCCTTAGTGTTGCAGATACCAACTTCGTGCAAGAAAAGCTAGAGGCAATATGTAGACTGGAACAAAGTCATTCAGAAAGCTTGCATGTTGATTGATTGATCAAAGGTTCTGAGTTTTACTCTTTGCTTTAACATTAAAAGAAAAGAGAACCTGCCAGCCTTCCCTCCATTTAAAAGATTAAACATTTCAACAGCTCTACAAAAGAGAGTAGTTTTAGCTTTGTAGGCTTTAGAAAATATCCTTCCAGTGGAACTTTAAAAAAAAAGATTCTTATCAACCTGAGTCAGGAAATTTTTTCAGTTACAGAACTAAGTTCTTTACTGTCTTTATAAAAATAATCTGGAGGAATCTTCTATATTTTTCTAAAAATAAACTATATATATAGTGGTCTGAACATCTTATTTAACCAAGACTTCTGAAAACTGGACTTTGTTCCAATTTTCCTGTCCATTAATATAGGCAACATAAGACAGGTTTGGTCAGTTATATATGAACAGAACTCTAATGTCCTAAAAAAATTATGGAGTACCTTTTTGCAAATAATTCATTCAATCTAGGTGGTGGTACTCTATAATATTAGGAAAGTTTAAGGTATACCAAATGTATTTTTGAAGGATAAAAATATATTCAATCACCTGCCACATGAGTTTTGTCAGTTTAAAAAAAATGTGAATTACAATAAGCATGAATATTTTTTTTAATATGCTATCAGTTTAATTGTTGAATTGATTGATTACATTTAAGTTTAATCATTAATCTGTATTTAAGAGAAGAAAATATATAAATTATCTTAGTTTTCTGTCATGGTAATTTCATTTATAACAATACAGACCTTTATTTTTATTCTATTAGAAAAATGTTTTATTCCTGATCTTTAACTATTTTGATAAATTTGCCTGAAATATTTTGAAGGTTTACTGTTTTTCTTTTTTTTCTAAATGGATGATATATTAAGGTACAATAATGGGTTGATTTTGGTATGGATCAAAATCCAGAATCTATTAAAAATATTTATGGTTTTATCGTACTTTTTCCTCATCAGAAATGTTCAAGTCACATTTTACTTCATTATCCTAACAGCAGTATATATACATGGTATTGAAAATGAGCCATTTTGTTTTAAAACAGATTGCAGATGAAAAGAAACCATTCATTGCTTACTGTAATTACTAGAGCACTAATTACCTCTAATCACTGACATCCAGGGTCAATAAGGATGACAACAGAAACAGCCTTTCAAAGCAAGCTGTAATTTATTTTTTATTATTATAGCTATCACATTTTGCTAGAAGCGTTAAAAGTTGTTGATTTATATTTTATTTTTTTTCTATTTGCAGTTTGACGGTGAAAATATGTACATGAGTATGACAGAGCCGAACCAGGAGTATGTGCCAGCCAGCCAGGTGGGTTAATTAATCTTCTCTGTCTTGTTTCAAATTGTAATTAAACAAATTCAAAGAATTGCATTGCAAATGAATGGCACTATCAGTAACTGCTGCAATCAGAAATAATCATAATTTATAAACAAAGCATTTAAGCCTTCTTTCTAGCTAATGAGATAGCACTGATAAAGCACCAGAGTTGACAGTTGCTGAAGACACTACCTTGTTTGTGCTCCAGAATGGAAGCAGCTGTTTTGCCAGCATGATAGTTACCAAACAGTTGTTATACCTTTAGAGAGTAATCTTTACAGGTGCCTGCTATTTGTTTACCTAGCTGCAGATAAGTTAATCATTGTCTGCCATATGTGCCATAGACTATTGTCTATTGCTTTACTCTTGTATGCAGACCTAGTTGACAAAATGGCTGGTTCAGATTTGAAGGATGATGGAGAGATTGTCATAAGTGGGAAGTCATGGTATCTAATTGCTTTCCAATCCATTGTTTCTCTTATTCAGAAAAGGCCTGCTAACCTGGGAGGAAGGTCCAGCTAATCCAGAAATAAGTCAGCAAATAATTAATCACATGTGGGTATACCAGGAAGAATAAAGATAAATAGTCTTCTTCCATTGCTAATAAATGGTTATTAATAGCATAATTATTTTAAATATGATACCTTTATTTAAAATAGTATCTAGTGGCCATTAAAAATATATCCTGTCATGCCTTTGAAAAAGAAATCACATGATTAATGCAGCATTAATGTAATTTCTTTTGTTTGTGCCATATCATGTCATTGGAAGAACCCAAGCTTTTAAGAATTAGGAAACATTGGCAATATAGAATCATAGCAGTACATAAAGTCAGTTTATTAAAGCAAAATTTGACTAACATCTGACTCAGAATGTTGCTTTTACATAAAAATGTAGGAGGCACAGAGTTAAGAGGGGTCAGCCTAAAATCCCTACATAGTCACAAGGAAACTAAAGCCAACTTTCCTTGCATTCCATTGACCAATATTTAGCTCCAAGCAAGTGCTAACCATTTGGTTTGTTGGTGCATCTAGACATTGCAGACAATGCACTGTTAATGTTCAGTTAATGTTCATGAATGTGTACTTTTGCCCATGGTGAAAAATAGATGAAAAAGTACAACTATCTATTTTTTTTCCTGATTGATAGTTTCATGCATAGATCATGCACTATATACATGTTTTTAATTGGCCTATAAACATTTACAGCATTCCTGTGTACAATTTTATCCAAGAGCTGAAAATAAAATGAATTGAAAGTGGATATAAGTTAATGCTTCTGTTAGAAGTATCTAAATAGGGTCCCTAAATGTTTCAATAGGAATCTGTTTTTTTCTAGAATTGGTCAAGCTGAGATACCAAATTACCATATTTATACACATGAGTCCTGTCCTTGTTTTAGTGATGATGATATCCATTCAGTTGTGTCTGACTCTTGGCAATTCTATGGGCCAGGTCCTTCCACATCTTCCAGTCTTGCACTACTTCTTTGAGTTGTTCTATACTCTGGCTGTTGTCAACTTTGATGCTGTGTTAATTGGTAGCCTGGTTTCCTTTTACCATTAATTCTTCCAAATATAATTGCTTTTTTTTCCAGTGAATTGCCCCAGATGATATCACCAAACTGGTTTCACTACTCTCACACAATTGGTATGGCAGTTCATAATTTACTCAATGGATAACATTGAAAGGATGTCTTAGACACTTGCATGAATGATTTGGATTTTAAATAGGAGCGTATAGAAGAATAGTCCAAAATCAGCTCAAGGTTCCAAAAGCCATGCCAGAATTGTCAGTCAGTCCAGAAGTTAGAGTTTCAAGGTTTCTTACATAAACAAGGTTCATAGGAATATCACGCAAGAAGCAAAGATCAGATGTTGTTTTTAGCAAAGGGAACATGGGTCAGGACTGCCAGTTAAATTAGAGTGCTACCACTAATCAAGAGATTTACTCCCTTGTTTGGCATGAAGCCTGATGGAAAGACTCTGCTCTCTACTTGTCAGGTAAGGGATGGGGAGGCTTTACATTATTTCCATCTGGCTACTCCAGCTGTCCAGGTAATGCCCATTTTTTATCTGCCTCATTTGACTCTGGGATGGTGTCTCCTGAGGTTTATATCCACAAATTCAGCTGGAATTGCTTGTTGAGAGCTTTGGTTATGATAGGTGTAAGCCTTAAATAGCTGTAATGTAATTCAGTAATTAGAAGTTTGTAAAAGTTAGCTAGGTTCCTGGGACTAAATTTAAGTAAAAAGCATATAGTTATGATGCTCTTTTTTAATTTATGAAAGTTATTTGTTGATGTGTTGTTTATTTATAAGCTAATGGGTTATTTAGGGAAGTAAGAAAAGAAAACACTATAATTGAAATATCACCAAATCTCATCTGGGGGATCCAGTAATGCTGTATATAACACGTCAAAAAATGGTTTCCCCCAGATTGTAGGTTATTTTTTTTTTAAATTAATTTTCCAATAAGCATCTTATTCAGAAGTTGAATTCCTAGAAAAACAGCATTTTAAATATTATTTAAATGGAACATTTGAAAACTACTAAACATACTTCTGCCATAATTATAACTTTTCTGTATTTCTTTTATAACATAAGGATCCTTTACAAAAGTAGATCATATTGTTCAGTATTAGGGAATGAGACGGAGGCAATTAACAATTCTTTTGAAACAATGAACTGGTATGATTGAACTTGCTTATCTGAGAATCTATATTTTTCTGGTAACTGTGAATATAAATGTTTGAGTAAAAATTGGGAGAGATATCTTTGTGTCCAAAGCTTGTTTTGACAAGTTTAGCTGTATTTTAAATTAAAGCAACTAGGCATCATCTTGCTTATATCTTTAGGGCTTTGAATCAAAAGGAGTGATTGAATTTATTTGAAAGTGTAGAAGCACAAAATGTTACAAAGCAACTGATACTTTGCAAAGAATCATTATGTTTCTCTTTACAAGAACCAGTACTAAACAGCTGCATTTTCTAATATGATCCCCGCATTCTGTTGTTCTTCTACCCAAGATGCATATATTTAATTAAAGTAAAAAAAAACAGTTTACAAGCTTTGGGTTACATATTTTATTCCATGAATATAAAATAGATTGAGGATTCCTAAAAAGGGAAAGGAGGTAAAACGGATATCCTGATTTATTTAACCATTTAGAATTTATTATTTATTTACCTCCTTTCAGAATGTTTACTATCCTCCCAAAGTAGTTTGGAGGCATTGTTTGTTCGTTTATTTATTAATCCACCCATCATATATGGGTGCCCTCTCATGAAAATGTAACTCTGTGAAATGTACTTTAAAACTATGAACGAGTTAACATATAAGAACTATTATTCAAAAAATTAAAAACCAGAAAATGGGCATCAGATAAAGCTTCCAATACTCTTTACAGGAAGTTCCATGTAGAGCCCATGACTGTAATCAGTTGAGCGGTGACTGGCATAGGTAACTGTGAATACAGCCCATCAATGTAGGAATGGGTGCAACTGCCACAGTACGCAGTGCAGAGGCCCTCCTAGCCATGACCCCAATGTGCTCTTTGACCAGGAGCTGTGAATCCACAAAGACTGGATCTGAGTTGCTAAAATGTGGGCTATCACCTATAAAATAATGTAGAAAATGTTCTTTGCTGCCATTTAATGATTGTTTGTAGACTAGATGTGGCAGGTCTAAATAAATCTAAACAAACAAAAAGATGCTAGCCAGAAGTACCCGAAGGTAAAGTCTACCTGACTAAAATTATGTGGCTCCTTCCTCCATTTCTGTTAAGGAATTCTTCTTATGAGGTGATTGGTGGCAGCTGTGCTGAGGGGAAAGGAGAACAAATTATCCAGCTAAGTGGACTACTGAGTGACTGATTTTTAGTTATAAGACTCATGTCTTATTTTGTTGGATAGCATGAAATAAATGTATCATTTAAAATAATTAAATTTTAACAGCCTATTTCTACAGTTATACATGATTTAAAATTTTGCATGTGCTTTAAAATGAAATGTGATCTTAACATTCCTTACCGTTTATTAGAATATATATTAATGGAAGAATCCTTGTGTCTTATTTTAAGACTTTTAAAATCAATTTATCACCTTAAGGCTAACATAAATAAAAACACACATGTCAGTTGTGAAAAGTCGAACATCAAACATCTGTATAATTTGGTAATCCAAGACAACTTGCCTTACAGCATTACTTGACAATTATCATTTCTGTTCAATTTTCAAATCAGTACATGCTTTGGGACTTACGTACTAAGTTGCTAAGTAGCAACATATGGCTCACTACTGTTCTTGTGATGTTGCTGCAAGGGAAGATTGTAATACTAGACTTGAAATGATTTCCACAGACAGCCATTCTTGGAAATAAGCCAGAAGTATAACTGTACCATTAAAATTAATATTCTTTTAGCTTGTCCCAAAAGACTGGTGTTCCTGGGCTGGTGTATATTTTATATATGTAAACATTATATTCCTAGCAACAATTACATAGAACTATAGATTCGAGATAGCTTTTACAATTATTTTACTATGTTCATATCTACATTTACCAAACAAAATATAGTAATTTTATTAATAGTTAAACTTTTAGCATAGGAGAAGTAAACTTTTACATAGGAGAGATTTCTTTATCTCCTTGTTGCAATTTTCTATTGTCATCTATAAGAACTTCCTGGCAATATTATCCATATATTAATATAACAAAGAAACTTGGGACTAAGCAATTTTTTCTAATGTGGAACACTCTTCAGAGTTAACTTGCAAACCCAAGCCAGGGGAAAACATTATTTTAATATATTCTTTCATACTGATGTCCTCTAAATGTGTTAATCTTCTCCCAAGCCTAGGATGCTTGGCCATTTTGGTGGAATGAATTCAGTATATCCGGAAAACATCTGATTAGGGAATAATGAGCACGTTAGAAATATTTCCCATTGCTGATTGATTACTTTTAAAAATCTTTAGACATCTAATAACCTGAAATATAAAAATTGCTCGTTCTCCAATGAGCTGCTCCGAGCATCCAGCAGTGGGAGGTGCTTAGACTTAGCTCTGATAGGCTGGGCTTGATTGATAGGATGCTCCTCTTCTTCCATGTACTCTTCCTTATCATCCCCCAGTTGGAATTAATGTTAATAGATGATAGCAGTATAAAAGTTAACATTAATCACATATGAGTGAATTTCTCATTCTTTTCACTGTTTTAATACGATAATGCAGCATTCAATGTTATCTATGTATTTTGTTTTACAGTTGCATTGTTGATTGGCTTTGTGTATTAGAGATAGGTTTTTTTATATAGCAACTTTCTCTTAATCAGTATAATAGGTATGTATTATGTTGTAGCCTAACTTTTTTCCCCCTTTTATGTTGATATCTGTTCCTTACAGATATCCTTACTGATATCTGTAAGAAATGTCAAACTCAATTTCATTGAGGGCTGCATCAGGATTGTGTTTGATCTTGAGGGCCGATGTAGGCATGGCCAGCGTGACATCACTCATGTCAGGGATATCTGTGGCAGCCTGGGCTCTCTGTCAGAGAAAACAAGTTCCAAAGCTCTGTTCTTGGCTACAACCCTCTTCCAGCAAAAATGGAGCTGGGGGGGGGGGGCATATGCACAGCCCTTGCGAGCTTCGCTTTTGCTGGCAGAGGCACCGGACTTTTGTTGTTTCCAGGGTGGCCCTGCAGGCCAGATCTAAATACCCCTCAGGCCGGATCTGGCCCTTGGTCCTCAAGTTGATACCCCTGTTCTATACAATCCTTATCAGCCGAACTATTTGGCTTTTCAGTTAATAAAATAATCAATGAAATCATATTCAATCAAATAAAAGTAACAAACTATTATTTCATTGTGAGTAAACAAAATGATAAGTGTTCTGTCAGAGTGCAACAGTTATTTGTTCTTATGCTTATTTTTCTAGAACTCCAATGATATAGCCTTAGATATATACCAAATATCTAGTACAAATATGTCTCTTTATTAAATATATACAACATACTCTTCTATATTTTTTATCAAATTATAAGCACCTTTATGTATTTACGTAAATATTATAAAATATAATTTCTTTTCTTGAAATCTCCTAAAGCAATTGTACATAATGAAACAAACATACCATAGGAAATACAGGTAGTCCTTGACTTACGACCACAATTAAGCCCAAAATTTCAGTTGTTAAGTGAGACATTTGTTAAATGAGTTTGTCCCATTTTACAACATTTCTTGTCACAGTTGTTAAGTGAATCACTGCAGTTGATAAGTTAGTAACATGGTTGTTAAGTGAATCTGGCTTCCCTTTTGACTTCGCTTGTCACAAGATCGCAAAAGGTGTTCACATAACCTTGGAACAGTGTTCTGACCCAGGCTTCATCAATCGTAATTAAACACAAACTTGTTTTAAAAGCAAAACCTATTTTATTGCAATGCTGGGAATTGTTTCCATTCCCAGCCAGAACTACTACTAAACAATCCCCCAAGATAATTACACACCTTTCAGTTCTGTGGAATGCTGCCAAAAACAGAAATAACCAATTAACTATAAAAGAAACCAACCAAAGTACAAGAAAAAAACAGCCAAAGTACATAGAGCTTCAATGAGGACTCAGAACCGATTGAACTACTTTGCTTCCTGCAAAGGTTTTATTGTTTAGGTCGGACTTTTATCCTTTATGGGAGGGGCAATCACCTCCCAGCCTTACTCCCGAGTCGCCTCTTTTGTTTCAGCTGCTCTCGCCTTCTAGCAGCTCTGTACATACGGGCACTGGGAACAGGTTCCCCTGGGTCCTTTGCTTTGCTGCTGCCAGGCTCCGAAGGGAGCACCCTTCCCAGATGGTCCTGGCCCCATCCGTGTATCAGACGCAGGATCCTCGTCCAAGTCCTCTCCAGACTCCCTGACAGATCCCCTTTCTTTCTCACTTTCTGATTCCGTTGCTGTCTGCACTGGCTGCCAGCAAACCACAACACACAGCAACAGTCATAAATATGAGTCAGTTGCCAAGCGTCTGAATTTTGATCACCTGATCATGGAGATCCTACAAAGGTTGTAAGTATGAAAAATGGTTAAAAGTCACTTTTTTTCAGTGCCGTGATAACTTTGAATGATCACTAAATGAACTGTTGTAAGTAGAGTACTAACTGTACATAACATGATTGAATATTGTTAGGCTACTGCTTAGGTTTGTTTGGGGCATGAAAATATTTTGGAACTTATTAGACAATAGTAGTGAACTGTTTCTTATGGTTAAGATTCCCTCTATAAAGGCAGCTTGACCTATGGACCCTTGACCCAATAAAACAATAACAATAGCATTCCACAGATTAATCTATTTAGTCTCCCAACATCTGGCATCTCAACAAGCACAAATTACTTACTCCAACTGTCTTCAGTGTGGCATTCAAATGATTACTCTGTATAATCCCAGAGGTATTCATTACAGATAAAATTACTCTTTCTACCTTGCATACAAGCTGGATTTTCAATGGGAAATGAAAGGCTGCCTGGAAAACAGGACACCTAATTAAGTTAAACTACTCTAGCATTTGGCTTGACATCTTCATTACTCAAAATTAAAAAGATGCTTCACTTGAGCACACAGATTACTATTGTTTATGTTGTTGTCTTAAATTGGCATCTCACACAGCAGCATGTGTTCCAGAATTATATCTTTTAATAGTTCACATATTTCTTGCAGTTTATAAAAATGTCTGAAGAGTCAGAAGAGCTACTTATAATAGTCCTTACATACAATAAGTACAAGTGGTCTAATGACTGAAGGCAACATTGTTTAAATGGCTTTCTGGACTTGCACGCAGAAGGTTCAGTTTGTAACTTTATATTTATTAAATTACACCATTTTTATAAAGCTCAATATAATAGAATAGAATAAATTGCATTGTAATTATTCCAAAGCTAAACCTCGCCTTCTGTGAGAGATTTAGACTGTATAGTTTCCCAAAGTCTTAAAAATCTAGGGTTTTGTTTTTGCTTTTAGTTTATTTTAAATACTGATCCATTAAACAATCCTTTCAGCAAAATTGCAGATTTTTGTGTATCCCAGGTGACATCATATTCCTTTCTATATTTGTATCTACTGTATATTTATTTGCAGCTGAAATGTCTGGGGGAAGTAGTGGATGTGAAGTCAATTTGTGATTGAAAGTGCCCTCATTTAATATTAGTTTTGCACCTTTTAATGTTTTGCACCTTATATTCTAATGCGTTAAATATTATTTATAGGAATTGTGTCATTTAGAATGAAATTACCCAAAAGATTTTTAATTTTGTCTTTCAATCTGCTGTTTTTAGAAGACATTATAGCCAACTTTTATGTCTCTAAGTGATCAGTCCAAATATATAGCATGCTGCTTTGGGATTCGGCATCAACAATAATGTAGTCTGCTGTCATAAAATATTGTTTCACATGGTATTTATAGGCAGGTTCCAGAGTCCATTGTGGCTCTATTGGAAGAGGAGCTGTGTACTGTTCATCCCTATGGAAAGTAAGCCTTTCCTTTCCTTGTCAAAATATTATGTTTTCTGCACACTGCTAAGGTGAGTATGTAATGTGCACTAGGAGTGCAAGCATGTTCATGATATCAAGACAAATACAGATAACACAGAATTAAACAAAAGGAATATTTGCTGATGCAGTTCTGTATTGCATTCTTCTTTAAGGATTTCTCAATGAATTTGTCCTTTCAAAGCTAATATTTAAAACAAATTCACTGTAAATTTACATTTTGACAGCATGAGTCTAAATGATTATTTATTTATACAATTTATATAGTCACTCATCTCACAGTGACTTTGAATGACATACAAAACTTTATAACCAAAGGAAGTGCAAACAAGAAAAGTAAAGCAAACAATAATAGTTTGTTGCAGAGAGTATATCAAGAATATCTCTGTTCAAAGAATTCATAAATTCAGAATAAGGAAATCCAAAAGGACAAAGTAGGTCAACTAGAGTGCAAGAATAAAACACTTTCAGTAACCATTATGCAATATTGGACTGGATGTTTATTCCTCAGTCTCCAGAATTTTCTAGCAACTTCTTATAATCCCTGATTAACCTGATCAGATGGATTACTCATTAGAAGGGTTGGTCTTACAATACATTTGCAACTCCCTAAGTGCCTCTCAGTTTTGATATTTCTCTACTTTAAAATATCTAAATTGCACTTGTCTGTGGTGATTCCTGGTGCTGATAAAACAGGGTTTAAATCAGTATGTTACTGAAATCTGCAGTGGTAAACCAGAACACAGTAGGAGTGGGTAGGACTTCTCAAGGAGGATAACCACTTTGGAGACTGGCTTTGTTTGCCATTTAACTATAATACAAGCTAATAGGATAGGTGTTAATTATAAAACCTATGAAAAATGGTTGCAGGAATTGGGTATGTCTAGTGAAAAACAACAACTAGGAGTGATACGATAGCAGTGTTACAATATTTAAGGAGCTGCCACAAAGAAGGTGGGAAGGATCAACCTATTTTCCAAAGCACCTGAAGACTGGACAAAAAGCAATGGATTGAAACTAAACAAGGAGAGAACCAACCTAGCACTAAGGAAAAGTTTCCTGATGCAAATTTCCTCATGGTGTGAACAATTAATCGAACAACTTGCCTCCAGAAGTTGTGGTGCTCCAACAGTGGAGGTTTTTAATAAGAAATTGGACAACCATTTGTCTGAAGTGGTATAGGATCTCCTGCTTGAGCAGGGTGTTGGACTAAAAGGTCTCTTCCAACTCTGTTATTCTGTTAATATATTAATCATGCCATCAGGTACATATGTTAGTTACTGATAGTTCCTCTTCTGCAAAATCATTTTTCTTTGTTCGGCTTATCATATAACATTATATAACATTATAGAAATATTAATTACAAGTTACTCTCTTATCCATGAAACAGTGAGGGCATTACTTAATAGTTTGCTCAAAGGACCAAAAAGATCACTCACAATAACTACTTGAACATATGACTGATTGAAAGCATCAATAGAATAGAATAGAATTCTTTATTAGCCAAGTGTGATTGGACACACAAGGAATTTGTCTTTGGTGCATATGCTCTCAGCGTACATAAAAAGAAAAAATACATTTGTCAAGAATCATGAAGTACAACACTTAATGATAGTCATAGGGTACAAATAAGCGATCAAATCATGCTAGAAACAATATAAATTGTAAAGATACAAGCAACAAAGTTACAGTCATACAGTCATAAGTGGGAGGAAATGGGTTATAGGAATGATGAGAAGATTATTAGTAATAGTAATGCAGACTTAGTAAATAGTTGGACAGTTTTGAGAGAATTATTTGTTTAGCAGAGTGATGGCATTAGGGGAAAAAACTGTTCTAGTGTCTAATTGTTCTGGTGTGCAGTGCTCTATAGTGTCGTTTTGAGGGAAGGTGTTGAAACAGTTTATGGCTGGGATGTGAGGTCTAAATATTTTCACAGCCCTCTTTTTGACTTGTGTAGTATACAGGTCCTTGATGGAAGGCAGGTTGGTAGTACTTGTTTTTAATTATCCTTTGAAGTCTATGTCTTGTTGGGTTGTAGAACCAAACCAGATAGTTATAGAGGTGCAGATGACAGACTCAATAATTCCTCTGTAGAACTGTATCAGTAGCTCCCTGGGCAGTTTGAGCTTTCTGAGTTGGTGCAGAAAGAACATGCTTTGTTGTGCTTTTTTGATGATATTTTTGATGTTAGGTGTCCATTTTAGGTCTTATGATATGATAGAACCTAGAAATGTGAAGGTCTCTACTGTTGATACTATGTTGTCTAGTATTGTAAGAGGTGGTAGTATGGGAGGGTTTCTTCTAAAGTCTACTACCATTTCTATGGTTTTGAATGTGTTCAGTTCCAGATTGTTCCAGTCACACCTTGAGGCAAGTTGTACAACCTCCTTTCTGTATGTGGATTTGTTGTTATCTCGAATGAGACCAATTACTGTTGTATCATCTGCAAACTTCAGTATTTTAGCAGATGGATCATTTGAGATGCAGTCATTGGTATATAGGGAGGAAAGAAGTGGAGAAAGCACACAGCCTTGGCTGTACTAATTGTACAGGTATCAGATGTGATTCTGCCTAGCTTCACCTGCTGCTTTCTGTCTGGTAAGAAGTAGCTGGTTGCTCAAAACTTGTTTAGCCTTGTAAAAGACCCCAGAGGCCCCAACTTTGTTTCAGAGTTTTGATTTGGCTGCCCACTGTTTCTGTTATCCCAAATGAGTTCATGGTACTGCAATACTCATATCATGTACTAGAAGCCAATGGCTACTCATTGGACACCGTACCAGAACTGCAGAAACCAAATATCCCAATCAAACCACAGAACCCTTCCTTCTGTCTTCTGAGACACATCTAAGGATATTTGACTCAAGAAATCTCTAAACTTCCTGCTAAAAGAAACTGAGAAAGAATAGCAAACATGGCTATTCAGAAAGATGACACTCCCAATGTTTTTCTTCTATTAAATTATACCTATAGAACAAAAATAAGCATGATCTTATTGATAAAATTAAACTTGGGTTTCCCTATGGAGGGTCCCTGTCTTGCTCATACATACCACCTTCTTGGCTCTTCTTTACTCCCTCATCACCTGGAAGCATAAGCAAAGGATGGGAAAGGACATTATCAACCAAACAAAAAATCCTGGTTTTTTCCTTGCACACTGGATGAGGTTTAAGACAAAAATGGCAGTTAGACAACAATGATGCAGCTTCACAATCAAACACCACACACCAAGAGTCCATCAATTTATGTGGAATGAAAATAGAAATATAAACCACTACAGTAAGAGCATAAGAAGTCATTTGTATCTTTAAACCTGCAGTGAGCAATTTACTGTCTTATATAGCTACATTCTTGTCTGTAATAAAGAATCTTTTTTTTAATATATTTTTTATTGATTTTTCCAAAAAACAAACAAAACACAATAAATCACTTCCATTCGGATTCTGGTTAATACATTCCAAAATAATATATAATATTAAAAAAGAAGACAAGAGTTAATCATAAAGTCATTTCAATAATTATACTTAATCTTAATTATGATAGTTACTAATTTCAAATTCCATTTTAACATTTATCACTACCCATTTCTTAGAGTAATCTAAAAACAACTCTTACCAATTTTCCAAAATTATTTCTAATAACAGCATAACCAATTCAATTATTTATCTTTC
>JANHFN010000689.1:322899-337131 GCA_032468175.1 Toxicocalamus goodenoughensis
CTCCGTCTCATGCTACCACTAGAGTGAAAGCACCGCCAGCATTCAAAAGTGACCAAACCATCAGCCAGAAAGCATAGTAACTGAGAAGTGGTCTGTGGTCACCACCTGCAGAATCACTCCTTTATTGGGGATGTCTTGCTAACTGCCTATGCTCTCCACCTGTTGTCTATTCCATTTGCACAACAGCATATGAAATTGATTGTCAGTCAGTGTTGCTACCTAAGTGGACAGTTTGATTTCATGGAAGTGTGATTGACTTGGAGTTACATTGTGTTGTTTAAGTGTTCCCTTTATTTTTTTGAGCAGTTATTTTCATGACATAGAGATCTAAGAACTTCTTGATTTATTTATGAAATTTATATGCCGTCTATCTCATTATCAACTGATTGGCCTTGAAGATTCAAGGTTTGATGACTGTAGGCTTTAGAAAAGGTAGTCTTTAAACTGCTAAACTATAGCAATGTATTTATAATATTGAACAAAGATGTATAACCTTTTGTTGAGTAGTGTATATGAATGGTAGAATACTTAACTGATGCTTTACTAAAGATCGAAAAAGTGATGGAAAGCAATTTAAAGACATACAAGTGGTGGTAAAAAGATAGTGAGTTTATTATAAAGGATGAATGTTTGCTGAAAAATTAATAATTTCCATGGGAACTATGAGTTTCTCCCAGATAATCTCTGGCAAAGTAATTTTTGAAGGTGGTCATACACCAGACTTCATAAATCACTTATTGTTCAGCAACTATTTGAGGTTACGATGGCACTAAAAAAAGGAGATTTATGCTTGGCTCTCAAACTTGTGGCGCTTTACCTTATGGTAAGATAAAGTAAAAATAAAAGACTAAGACATAATAGTATAAGGTAAACTAGAATTTAAAGGTGTAACATAGACTGAATGTTAAAGTTCAGAAACTGTGTGTTTAAGTAAATTCATCACCTTTGCGTGCAATCCCAATGTGTTCTTGCTTAAAGCTTACACATTACAATAAGCAAAAGCAAAGTGGCACTTTTTCTTCCTTATTGTCTCAGCAGGCTATCAGCTGGAAATCTTGCTTAATTCCCTCCTCAAGAGGAATGAGTCTGGCCACAGTACTCTTTTTACTCAGCATATTGTTCACAAAGTTATTCATATTGCCTGAAGTCTTGAGTTCTTTTCTAGGCAGAATTTGAGGTGGTGACTGGGCATTCTCAGGTTTTGTGATATTTGGATTCCCTTTGATTTGTAGATACTGAGATGGATAGGGTGCTCTCAAGTATGAGCCTAAGCTTGATCCTTGGCGTTTGGAAGATAATGATGGAAGAAGACTTGTCCTTCCTTAAGAGAGCCTTCTTGACGTTTGACATTGTTGAGCTGGTGCTGGAGATTTACAGTAATCTGAAGGAAAGAGATTAAACGGATTATTTCCACTCAGGGTTCAGTCTTAGGCATGAGGAGCATGATTGGTTGTTTTAGTGGATAATTTTTGTTGGAAGCTTGGTGCAGATAGCATATCTATCTTGGTCAGACTCCTGAGCAGCTTTAGTATCATCAATCATATGTAATGATATGTGGGATGAAATGAAAAGATGCTGCCTAGAGAACAATCAGATAAGAAATGGAGGAGTCCACAGTTACTTAATGGTCAGAGAAAAAAACAACAATTTAGGAAGCACCTGCCATAATTGATTAGACAGTTACTGTTTCAGGATTTCGTTGACAAATTTTTATTGTGTTGTATTATATCGAGATATGACTTAATTTTCTTACTTTACTCCAGACATTTTACTGTAGATTTGTTATATGGTCATAAGCTTCTTTAAGGCCTGAAAAATTCAATACAATTTTAATAAATAATACTTCATATACTTTTTTCTGGATTTTATGAACGGCTTTCTCTGCCTTCAAAGGAAATGGTGCAATGGGTATTATATGGATATTATATGTATGTGTATATTAAATATGCCAGCATAAATTTTGAAGAAAAACTTAAATACTGACTAATTGATCCTTATCTTTACAGACCTGTAAAAGTCATAAATCCAAGGGCTCATTCTAAAGTTATTTTTTCATCACCAGTGTAAGTGCAAATGATTGCTGAGAAGGTTGCTAAACAAGGACTACCTGTAATTTAGTATAACTACCCGCTTCAGTAAATGTACATATACTCTTGTCACCCTCACTCAGTAAAAGAGTTCAAGGCAGTTAACAATAGCACTAAAACACCCATGGTTAAAGTAAAATCAACTATATATATTTAAACTTACATGATGCATACATAGAAGATAAATAACAAACCAGATAATAGCAAAATAATAATAAATTGTAAATAATACAATTTATACTCTCAGCTGCCTATAAAACCAAACTTACGTCTACAACTCTCCAGAAAAGTGCTATCTTAGCTGATTTCCTTATATTTAATACAAGTAGAACTTCCAGAGACAGATGATGTCACAAACTTAAAACCATGGCAGAGAAACAAAGCCTCCATTCCTCAGTTCTCAAAATTTAAAAGGAGTGAGGGACAATTAGAATTTCTTCTAGGATGCTTGTCTTGGTGGATTGATTTCAGCTAAAGGAGACATTAGGGTAAAGGCTCCTATGTGCCAAATTATTTAGAATGTTATAGATGAAAACTATCACCTCAATTAGTTCTTGATACCTGTCAGCAATCATTTCGGGGCTCCACAGGCAATATTCTAGTGGTAACAATCCCCAGTAAATAGGTCAATGCACAACTGGGTATCATATTGAGGATACCATGCCTGAAACCATTAGATCAGGGATGTCAAACTCACAGCGTCACAGTGGCATCACGTGACATATCAGGACTTTCCCCCTTCGCTGAACCGGGCATGGGCGTGGCCATTGCATGACGGATGTTTGACAGATGGTCTTTCCTAGAGGCTTCATGAGGATGGTGAATATTAGCAGGGATAAGACCAATCCTTACGCCATTCTATTGTGTGTGTGTTGTGCATGAAGCCAATGATGAACTGCTTTGGAGAAGCTACAGTATTTTCTGCTTTGTTGCTCTAAGTCTCTGAGCACATCATCACTACTACTCTGGGGATTAAAAAGACAAACCTGGGTCTTAGCAACATGCTTTCACTCCTTGTGCTGTTTAATTTGACCTTTTGTAGAAGGTACCTTTAGTGAAATGAGTAAATGATTATAGGGAGGTGTTTACAGGGTGCAGTATGTACCATCTGTGTTTTTAAACTTGCATAGATTTTCTTTCATGGGATATGAAGCTCAAAAAAATTAAAGAGGATAACTGAATGATGCAGTAACAGATGATATCCAGGCAGGGGTGGGATTCTACCGGTTCGGTCCACCTCTGTAGAACTGGTTGCTCTGAAGAGCAGCAGACATAGAACCGATTCTATGTCTGCTGCTGTTTTGGCCAACCCACCCGCCTGGGCTCTTACCTGTTTTATTTCCTGCTTTTTCAACCTCAAGCTGTTTTGTGCGGCACAGCTGCGGTTGAAAAAGCAGGAAAAAAGGCTTTTCCAACCGCTGTGCACTCGCACGCAGCGCTGCTCAGCTGTCCGGGCAGCTCAGCAGGTCGTAAATTTCACTCGTGCAACTCACACATGCGCGCGACACACAGAGCAACAGAACCGGTAGTTATACCGGTTGGATCCTATCCCTGTATCCAAGGGTGTATATAGTTTATCTCTTTTGAATAAGTGTTTAAAAATAGGATGGGCATATCCCTGTGATACACCAAAACCAAAAAGAGAAATGGGACTGTTTCTATATTTGGCAGGAGCGTTATTGTACATGCTTTATATCAGTGGTCTCCAACCTTTCCTGCTCTGTGGATTGGTGGAGGCAGGGAGGAGAGGGGATGGTTCTGCACAAGCAGTGGGCAAGTGTGTGAAGCTCCATTTGCACAAGCAGCAGGCACATGCTTCCTCCGTTTGTGCAAATGGAGTTTCATGCATGAGTGCATAGGCTAACTGCTTGTGCATATGGAGTTTTGCTTGTTCTCCCTCTTCTTGCACAGCCTTGGGAAACCCTGATTTATATTATCTCTCAAACCAAGTGTTACTAAAGCAGTGGTTCCCAACTTTATTTTTCTTTTGAAAAACATTCTCATCATGAAAATCTATTAGTCAGCAAAGATCAACATGTCAGGAATCGGCTACATGGCACTATAGGCACTATGGCCCATTGCAAAGGTTGCAATGGGCCATAATGCCTATAGGTACCATGTAGCCAATTCAGGACAGAGCTTACTTGAGAGGCTGAAATTCCATTTAGAAAAAAATCCAAGATTAAGAAATCAGCTGTATGTACAGGTAATCCTCGACGTATGACTGATGGCTTAGCAACCATTTGATTTACAGCAAACTCTCCAGTTACTTACGGCCTGTTTCTGAAGTTTCAATGACCTCTTCTCACCACAGTCACATGACCGCATGTGCGCTCAGCATGAAACCTCAGCAACTGTCCTGTATTCATGGCCATTTCCCACCTGCTGCAGTCACATGACTATTTTACGATGTTTTTGCCAAAATCTTAGCATTTACTTCTGGTTTTTGGCAAAAATGGTCCATAGCAAAGAGGGCTTGTTTTATGATCATGGTGGTCGCTTAATGACTGCTGCTGAAAAGATAACAAAATGGGTCTGGTCACATGGTAACCTGCTTTATGACTGTCATGACTTACAACTGTAATGGACAGGCTCCATTATGATCATAGATCAAGGGGCTACCTGTAGTCCTGTACAAATCCTGCATACATTCAGGAAGTTAGATCCAAGGCTGGAAACTCCTATAAAACTCTGCATGTGTGAGGCCTGCCAATCTTTTTCAGCCTGTGATTTGAATCAAGTTGCTTCAGCCAGCTGCATTACAACAGGTGGCTAATTACCTGACTGCTCCAAAGCTGCAGGTTCATTTACTAATAGATCCTACTCTTTCTGACCCTCATCTACAGATGTTTGAGAGCTTGCTGGCTTCTGAGTTGCAGGATCAGAACCTTCTGCTGATTCAGTTCAGACTGATTCATCAGACAGCCAATAACATTACTTTCTATAGATCTCAGGTTAATTTTCTGAAAATCTGAATTGATCAAAATCTTGTTATTTCCTAACATTTCCTAGACTGTTAAATGAGAACATCTAAATGTGAGATTTGGTAATCTTCTGAGATATTGGACATTTTAAAAATCAATCTACCTATTGACTTACTTAAATATCTTTTGGTAGTCCCCAATCACCTTTCATTTAAAAGAGGGCCATCTACCCCAATGGGCAATTGTTAACATTTGTCTTGTTTGTTCTGAAGTTTGTCTCTTAAATTATTAACCTTTTCATATTCACTGAGTTGCTAGTATGCTTATTATTTTTATTACTTTTATTTCAAAAATATATTAAGATTTTTTTGCTGTTCTTAACAAGAATTGCTCATTCTGACTTTACCCTTTCTATACAGTATTATTTTGTATATTCTATTATATATCCCAGATAGAAATTATGGCACTTTTTTTTACTGCTTAACGACATTGCTGGTAATACAAAAACAAAGCTGCTCTCACTTTAATCCTATTACAGGATGTTGATCTGAGGACTGCTGGACTTTTAGTAGGATTTTGACTTTAATCCAGCAGGGATAAATCTTTCCCTGATTTTAAATCTCTCTTTAATCTGGTTAATTGTGCCAAGCTGTTTTTGTACATTAACTGAAACTGTCCTTTTTTTCTCCCTCTTTGAAATAAATTAGGTTTTTATGGAATCTATAGTGGTAATCTACTGATGAGCAATTTTTCCAGTTTTTATTTAAAAATACTTCATTGTTGCAAAAGCAGATCATGCCAGACAAATCTTACTTTATTATTTGACAAAATGACTAAATTAGTGGATCAGTGAAATGCTGTGGACATAGTATATTTAAGTGAGACATTTGACAAACTAGTCTACAACATACTTCTTGTACCAGATGGATTTGTAACCAGCTGACCAACTGCACTTATCATATAGTCCTCAATGGAACTACATCAACATGGAGGGAAGCATGCAGTGTGGTATTCCAAGGTTCTGTCTTAGGCCTATACTTTTCAACATCTTCATAAATGATTTAGATGAGAGGATGGAAGGGGAACTCATCAAATTTGCAGATACCAAGCTGAGGGAAATAGCCATTACTTTAGAAGATAGGCTCAAGATCCAGGAGGACTGGGTCCTATCTAACAAAATAATATTAAATGGTGAGAAAAGTACCGTTTTACACCTAGGCAAGAAAAACCAAATGCACAGATGTAGAATCAGTGATACCTGGCTCAACGTCAGTAACTGTGAAGGGATCTAGCCACGGGTGAAATTCGACCACCTCGGCCTGGCTCGGGAGAAGTGGTAAGGACGATTTGAATCGGTAAAAAATCGGCCCTGGCTATTACTATTATACCAAACCACATCCGCAGCCACATCCACAGAGCCGGTAGGGAAAAGTTTTGAATTTCATCCCTGGATCTAGCAGTTCTAAAGGGCCACCATTTAAGTATGAGCCAGTAGTGTGCTGCAGCTGCCAACAAAGCCAATGCAGTCGTAGGCTACATCAACAGAGGGATAATATCAAAATCACATAAAGTGTTAGTATAACTTTATACTGTTTTGGTTTAGTTTGGTTTACTTTATTGTCATAGCACCTCGTACAATGAAATCAAACATCATCTTCAGTGCACATCATGACCATGAAAATAAACACAAACACACATCCTTCACACTCCACACATTGAATTGAAAACCCCTGACATCGCACCAACACTGCACTATACAGTAGAATTCAACAGAGCTACTGTCCTGGGATAATAGTAGCTGTTTTTCAGCCTTAGTTAGACATATATCAAAATCTTTGTCCAAATCTAGGTAACACACTTTAAGAATCATTACCAAACAATTGGGCAAGAGGGCAACAAGGATGATAGAATAAATCTTAAGAGAAGGCATTGCAGAAATTTTGGAAAAGACAGATGACAGACAGGTATGATAGAATTATTTAAGATCTGCTACATGAACATGAAGGGAGGAGTGGCTCAGTTGCTAAGATGCTGACCTTATCGATTAGAAAGGTTGGCAGTTCGAATTCCTAGCACCGCATAATGGAGTGCACTCCTGTTACTTGTCCCAGATTCTGCCAATCTAGCAGTTCAAAAGCATGTAAAAATGCAAGTAGAAAAATAGGGACCATTTTGATGGTAAGGTAACAGTGTTCCGTGAGCCTTCGGCATTTAGTCATGCCGGTCACATGACCACGGAGATGTCTTCGGATAGCGCTGGCTCTGTAACGGAGCTAGAAACAAGTAGCATGTATGTGTAAGGGAAACCTTTACCTTTACATGGATATGGAATAATGGTTTAAAAGAAAAGGAAGGGGAAATTATTTGAATTTCTTCACTGAGAAGGAGATTAGATTGTGTCCTCAATTCTGTTGCTAACTAAGACAGTCATTGAGTTTTGCCCCATTTTACAACCTTTCCTGCCACAGTTGTTAAATGAATCACTGCAATTATTAGTAACACAGTTGTTAAGTGGATCTGGCTTCCCCATTGACTTTGCTTATCAAAAAAAATGCAAAAACAGGACTCCAAGAAACTACAACTGTCATAAATATGAATTAGTTGCCAAGCATCTGAATTTTGATCATGAGACCACAGGGATGCTACAACTGTCATAAGTGTAAAAATGGTCATAAGTCACTTTTTAGTGCTTTTGTAACTTCCAATGATCACTAAATGAACTGTCATAAGTTGAGGACTATCTGGATGTAATTGCTATTCTTGATCTGTCTTAAAACAAAGAAATACTTTTTCATTTTCTTTTTTGCATCGTTTTTTCTTATCCTGGGTATGTGGCACAGAAGCAATAACCAGAGTAACAAAGAAGACATTGTGTGGTGTAACATATTGAAAATTAACCCAAGCCGCGCCATACAAAGGTATCTTTTTGTGCTGATTATGATGAGACTTGATTGCAATATTTGCAAGGCCATATAGATGGGATGAAAACTGAAAGGTATAACCTTCTTGTTTTAAGAAAGTGCTGTTACCTCAGGGAGGAAAAAAAGCTAAACATAAGACATTGGTATAATCTGGATAGAAACAAATGTAAATGCAATTTGAGGTTCACTCAAGCAATGTAAACTTTCTAAATGATAAGAAGCAATTATACCACTCTCTTTTCTTTTCATCTTTTCATTACCTGTTCTGGGCCTCAGAGTTTAAGAAAGATCCTCAGAAATTGAAGCAGGTTAAGAAAATGGTAACAAAGATGAGCAGAGAAGTTGGTATTAAGTATTATTAAGAGAGATTGAAAAAGATTAATATATTTTTCATGAGACATGAAGGCTAGAAAATAGGGATCAAATATCATATTTCAAGAAGGCAAAAGAAGGTCAAGGCATGTCTTCTTTTGTTTCAAACTACATGAAAGCTTTCCAGATTACAGAAATAATGAATTTAAGTTGCAGGAATGACGATTACATTTTAGAAAATACTTCAAATCAGAGACAGCATTTTAACATTGGAGCCAGTCCTCAGAACAATGAATTTCTTTTGGTGAATGTGCTCAAGGGAACTCCGGACAGTAGGTCTGTGCAAAAATTTGAAACACATGGTTTGCCATATATGCCAGTATGATTGTAGCATCTTTCTTTTTCTTTTTTTTGTATAAAAGTTTTATTGATTTTTCAACAACAAACAAAACATACAAAACATAAAAACCATCAATATCATTCCATAAATTTACATTCAATGTGCCGGTTGGTCTACAAATTTTTTGTGCATCCATTCCAAAGTCCACAATTACAACTAACACACATACGATCTCATATTATCAATCAAAGATCCTCTATCTTATTGTCACTATTAATCAGTTATTTGACTAGACTTTTATTCATTCATAATCTAGAAGATAATTATTTGATTGTAGCATCTTTCTTGATGAGGATAACTCTTTTGCAAGTTTTGCATGTCTGCTTCACATATTGCCAGTTTTTCTGTGAGGGCATACACAACTAATAAACAGTTTCAGTTGCCATGAAAGGACATGATTGTGAAAACAGCTCAGAAACAATTTTAAAGCAACAATTTTAACTGCTTTAACTGCATGACTGTTTTGTATTTACTTTCTTACTTACTATTAATTTATTTATGGAAAAACCCAATAAATATTGTACATTACAAAACTCTTCTTTCAAATGTTTGGTCATCTTTATGATGCAGCTATCTGTTGGAGTAATTCCTGCATTTAACATGGGTTTGGAGTCAATGGTTAAAATAGCGCTCTTTGATTCTATGATTCTAGGAAGATCATTATCTGCTAAGGGGACTCTATATCTCAGTAAATGTCAATATTATTTTATTAGCTGGACCAATTGTTGGCAACTCATTACAAAACAATTCATTATGCAATTGTTCTGCCAGGCCATACACTTTTTAGTAGTGTAAGACCTCTGTCAATGACTATCTGTTGGAATGTCAGTCAGATTAGAATCAAGTTGGGGAGCAACATATATGGTTTAACTCCATGAAAGAAAATATTAAGTGTTCCTTAGTGCTTTCATGAGCTTGTTGTTTTCTTGCATATGTTTCATTACTTAAACAAGGTATTACTTTGGCCCTGGTGATGTTACCTAATTTGGTAAAGAAATGTCTGCAATGAAACAAGCTCAAAAAACACCAAGGTCCCATCATTTTAAACATATCCTCCTTTTTGGAGAAAATATTGCTTCCTGAAACTTTGACTTTTCTCTCCATACTGGTACAGTTACTCCAGAATTTTTTTCTTTCCTCTTACTTTCATGACTTCTTTTGTAATTAAAAATTAGAAAATTGTTACAATGAAAGGATAATTCATTGAGGCAATTTCTTTTTTATTCCATTATAAAGCTAAATTTATTTTGTGTAAAACTAACATTTTATTTTATTTTTTCTTAATTGATAAGGCTATCCATCTCAAATTCATGACTCTGAGTGGATAATAGCAATTAAAAGCAGCATAAATAACATAAAAACAAAAAAGCATAATACTTAGCCAAACTGAAAAACAAAATCACAACAGGAAAACAACATAAACATTGCATGAATTGTGCCAGGTCCCATGACAAAACTATGTCTTTAAAAGCCTTTGAAAAGCCAACATAGTTGGACCAATCTGATCCCTGGGGAGATTCTATGATAACACATTGTTTTATTCTACGTAAAACTGACATTTTATTCTGTCTTCCTAATGTCAGACTTGAATCTATCATCTATTGCTCCTTTCCATTTTATGCTCCAATTGAGAACTTTTGGAAGCTAATCAACCCAAGACAATTCAATATAGCACCTGCTATATTGAATTATATTGGCTGATTGTAGATTTTGGATATTTTTTAAAAAAAATGTGTTTAGTGTCTCTGGATAATATCTACTCTATTTTAACAGTACAATGAGTGATAGAATAGAACATATAACAGTAAACAATATGACATATTTAAGAAAATAGAAAGAAATGTTAGAATGTATTTTATTTCCTTTAAATACTTAAAAACTTTGAATGTGATATCTAAAATAGAAAAAGAGACAGAAAAATTATGTATTTATTACCCAAATGTTATTAATAACAATAATAACTGTTAATAATAACAACAAAGGGTATAGAGAAGAGAGGATCATTATCAATTGAAGCATATATTAAAAGCACACCTTAAATTCTAAATTATAAAGATAACAAAGTGAAAGTGTCATTTTAAAAGTAAATTGTGCATTAGCAAAAGCATAAGAATAATAAAAATGTGTGAATGTAAGAGTAAAAATGTAAAAACTTAATTAGTGACTTAATACAGAAGCCACTAAAATTAGCATACAATATAGGACATTCCCATTACATACTATATACCTCTGGTCTTAATTAACATCCCATACTCTGCATCTGTAACTGTTTCCAGCTGTTGGAATGATACTGTAGCTGAAAAAAATACTCACCTTCCTTTAAATAAATGTGTATATACAGAAAGTCTCACAAGAAGCAACTCAACAGATTTTGACTAAACAGTAGAAGAAGGTTTGCATAAAAGGTACATTGCTTGACAGAGAAACAGGGTGTATTGAGAGTTGATGCCTTTTCTTGTCATAGATAGAGATAAAGCCTCATTAGGGCTTCAGGAGTCAGGGATATGCAGATCCATACCAAGGAAGGACTACTTCCAAATTCCGTTCTAACGCTATGATCCAATGAAGAATAGATACAAAATTATCAACATATTTAACATTCTCCCAAAAGTTACTTTGGAATGAATAAAATAAATAAATGCTTGATGTTAATTATATTCCTGGAAACGAAAGAGAAAGAGAAGCACCCCATTTACAAAATTGTTGCAGTAGATATAATTAGGACCCAAAGTTTTGTGTAGCAAGTGACAGAAGGATACACAATAATTATAGTTTGTTGACAAGTGGAAAAGAATTCCTTTTTTATCTTAGAGCTTTAGAAACCAAGTGTAAATAAATATGCTATTTGACAGATTGTAATTGCCATCAGCAGGGCATCTTCCCCTTGAATCTGATGGTGTATATTAAAAGGGGGATTACAATTAAGCATTTTATAAAGTGACATGGAAGTCCATTAAATTTTTCTAACAAACAGTAATTTGCATTTGATGCTTCTACAGCACTATTTTATTTGCAGAAATGTTGTTGGCTGTGACCTCCCCCAGTTTGGGTCTCCTGCTGCTCTTTTTGTGCTTTGATAAATGATATTAAGCACTCATATTCTTTTTTCTGATTCACAGTATACTTGAAAGTATAGTTTTCAAGGGATGGATTTCTTTGACTCTTACATGAAACATGCAAGACAAGACAAAATGAAATGTTGAATTCCCTTGGTAGATCCAGAACATTATTTCTTTATGTTGCAAATAATAGATTCAATTCAATTTTATATTAAATCTGTTTCATTTAAGATCAATACATTTGTTCCCTTTTTAAGGAAAATACTTCCAGCTTCAATTTAGGAAAAAAATAATATTAGGAAATGATATAATATTGAATAGATATTGAGAAAGAGTTTGGGGATTTTAAAAGCTTAATTCTCACATTTTTCTTCAAGACTCTATGGGCTTTCATTTTTCTTTTGGTTTTAGACTCACAGGCTATTCTTAATCAATAATTTTAATAAGAAAGTAGCCATATTAGACTGAGGTCAAATAGCTTTCCATTTCAGTAGCTAGAAAATTCATTTTTCTATTGGTGTATACTGTAAATATTTGACATACTTAAATGATACACAGACATATCATTTAATCAGTACAAACATGCACATTTCTTGACACATGTGACAGAGATGTGTTTAGCATAACAAAATCTAGAAGATAAAAACAAGAAATGGCTGGCATCAGTAATTTTAGGAAAACTTTGGTTTTGGTATGGATTGAAGGAATAAATAGAAAGTTAACTACATCAGCAAACTGGATAACTTGCTTGAAGAGCCAAAAAGAGGTAGATTTTTGGTTTCTGAACTGCTTGTTTCTTTGCCTTTGGTTTGGGTTTCTTCCTTTGGTTTGGGCTTCTTCCATACTGATGTTTGTTTGCCTGTGTGTTAGATTAGAGTCACCTGACTGAACCTGGTGTAATGGTTGCTGTGTGTGTGTGTGCTGGTTTGTTTTTCTTGAATGCTAGGTTTCTCCCTGAGGACAATATGAACAATACTTTCAAAAATTCAGATCATACTAGAGGAAAAGGATTTTTTTTAAATTTTCATGAAAGGTAAAAAGCCATGCTGAAAACATACTGCAAGATATTTCCATAGAGAGAAAAAATAAAGAAATATTCTTGAGATGAAGAATATTAACCCTATTGCTAATTACATTATGGCACGAATTTGGTGAATCATTCTGATATTTAACTATGGGGCAAAAGCCAGTTTTTGTTCTGTGATATTTCCATGGTCAACATGCAGAGCCAAGAACATTCTATACTTCAAAGCGCATTATACTATATATGAATGGGAAGAATGTAATATCTAACTATGGAAAGAAGTATATACATGGGAGTTGGAGCTCACTTCTAAGAGAGATGAGAAAGCAGTCCGCAAGCAGGTGTTTGTTTTGGGAATTGCCATCTTATTTGATGTGTATTGAATCAAAGCATATATTGAATAAGCTGATTGTTCCAAGATTGTCAAGCCAATTAATCTTTGTGTATGTAAATAACACAGTTGGATAAAATGTTCAATGGATTTTAAAATCTTTAAGATCTTGGTTAAAAACTGAAGGAACAAACAGGCAAGTAATGTTCCAGATGCTGAATCCTGTTGAAGATCATACATTAATTTATAATAGGTATACAGTTTCTTACATTTGAATCAGCCACCTATCCCTCTTAATCACCACAAAAGATATGTCTATTTTCCAGACTATTTGGGGGGAGTTTCAAAATGGCATAATCCAAATTTGGCCATTTTTGACATCACTGGATTTTGGGAGAGTACATATGCTGATGAACTGTGACTTATTTATTTCTTATTTGTAGACAAAGCAGGATTCTGGAAATTAGCACTTTTCTAAGAGTACTTGGTATAAGAGACTTTGTTTTGTGATTCTTATATGATAATATGAGGCAGAGTATGGAAATAATGTACTTAAAAGGAATCTCACATATTTGATCATCAGGACTTTAAACATGATCAATAGTTTTTTATTCTTTAGAAAATTGTAATTTGGTCTTGAAGACAACAATAACAATGATTACATCACAAATGTCCGCAACATCATCAGTTGGCTATCAAACATCAAGCATCTCCCCTGATGAAATAGTCAACATTTCTCACATCGGCCCAGAGTTCAAAAACAGTGATGGCTCATTGGCCCCACGCTTCTGCAGGGTTGTTTGCAAAAATGAATTAAGCAAACAAAAATTCATTTACACTATAAACTCACTTGCCAAGAGCAACATCAACCATAAGAATCTCCGTTCTCGCCCTGACCTAACCTTACAGCAACGTGTACGGTCCCATGAACTATGCTCTGAATTCAAAAGATTACAAGAACGAGGAAATACTAACCTATACATTGACTACCTCACAGAATGTATCAAAAGCAAGACCTTCAACTTAAATCCAAACAACCATCACCCCAACATCCAACAATAGGCATGCATGCCCCTTACTTCCTCCAGACCCACTAATACATATCTAAAATGCAAACTACTCAACACAAGAAGCCTCGCAAACAAAATGCATGAATTCCTCATCTTACTAAGCA
>JANHFN010000689.1:380394-397516 GCA_032468175.1 Toxicocalamus goodenoughensis
ACTGGTTCTACAAACTGCTTAGAATGTTAATGAATAGGTGCGAACTGGTAGAATCCCAACCCTGGTTAGATCTTTAATTAAATCACAACTATGATTTTTAATTAAATCACAATTGTACATGTTTAAATCATAGTACATGATGGGGCTGAAGAATTATTGCATGTAATGTGTGAATATTAATTTCTGGTATTAAGTCCAATAAATTTCTGCTACAGTATATTTGTATTGATATTCATATATTTTCCTAATAAAGGAAAATATTTATAGCTCAGGGATGACATGACAGATCTTTGGTGCTCTCTGAGCTGGATTCTTTTCTTGCAAACATTACATTACCCAAGCTAAGGTAACATCATCATTGTATTGATGATGTTACCTAGTTTGGATAATGAAACGTCTGCAAGAAAACAGCCTAGCTCAGAGAGCACCATGGACCCTTCATATATTTTCCTTATTTAACTTCAAAGCTCCACCATGATGCTAATAAATAGTTGTTAATAAAGGCACTATTTGTAGTGGTGTGGGTTTTTATAGAACATTTGACTTCTGGGTCTTGTAGCTCAGCTATGTTTATTACTCTAACAGTGTGTTTTCTATCTTAGAATCTTTTTGCTATATTTCAGCTATAAAATATTATTAATTACTCTCTATCATAGCCTTAACTTTGAGGATCAAGTATTAAATAGTCTATGACTAGATAGGAAATGGTATCTATATGATAAACTGCCATAATAGTACCTATGTATAAAGTTCAATAGAACTACCATTAATTTCACACATGGAATGAGAAATGTCAGAAATAAATCTGTGATCTATTATTCTTATATTTTTAGTATTTGTTTTGAATATGAAATAACAAAATTATGCAGATGTATTCAAAGAGAGTGCAATTTACATTCTTGCCTGTTTCTTCAGGTCAGGCAAATTTAATTTTAGCTTCCAGAGAGGAAAATCTGTCAAGTAATGGGTGTTTCATTTCCATGAAACAAACAATACATGTTAGCAATAACTACAACCAATCAACTCAGAAAGATAACATTATAAATGCTTATGGAAACAAAATGTGCAAAGGTTTGCAATCTGAAAAAATTGAAAAAGAATGTACACATGCCAGCCCACAGTTAAAATCAACATATTCTTATTCTTCTATTTATAATCATAGGATGCCTATTTCTTAATTATGATCTTACATTTTCCTGGGATGCAAAATCTTTAATCCTTTTAAGAAATCTTAGGATTTTTCCAGCAAAGATAAGAGAAACTTGCATGCTGTCAAAATCATCACTTTGATGGAATAAAAATGTGCATAACAATTCAGTGCTTTTTCATAAATAATTTTATAGTTTTGAAATGCATTACTTGGAAGTATATGTCTGTGCTTTGTATTAAAATAATGGGTTGTAAGTTTGAAATATATCACTGCAAACTTACAAAAATAGATCCTTTTTCTGAGTGTATATCATGGAGATAACAGGTACATAGTAAAATAAATTTAAAAGTTCCAGTATGCCCCCCCAAAAAAACAGCAGTCATCTACAATATACAGTGTAAAGACTGCAACAGCCACTATTTAGGATTAAAGGCTAAAAACGAAACAAAAACACCAGAACATCACCAGCAGTCAACACTCAGGTCAGCAGGAATTAACACCAAGAGCAATACCAGACAAAAGAATCATGCATTAAACAATATCCTGATCAACTACCAATTCAGACATAATTACCATTTAATTATTTTAATTGTTTTTGTAATATGTTTTAATGGTATGTTTTGTTGTACACTTCCCAAAGTCACTTTGTGTGAGATGTGCATCCATATAAATTTGATAAACAAACAAAAAATATATCCATGGTTTATATCCATGGTATAAAGAAGCAAAGATGGCTTCGTGTTTGTAGCTATTTGTGAATGTTATTTTATGCAGTGCTACAGAATATCTCCCTACTGAATTTTCTTATATATTAGATCATGACATTTACACATGATATAAATGTTTGTTAATTGATGTTATCAGAATGATGTATTCATATTTCCTTCTTAGTTTGTTGCTGATGACTATTGCTTTATTACTGTTATGACAGGTTCATGATGTTGAATAGCCATTACAATAATGACTTTGTTATTATTTCAATGTACTATCTATCAGACATGCATCATTATTTTGGAGTCGGCAAGCATCTCAGGTGAAAATTGTATTGCTAACCAGTATTTCAGTTGATTGTGAAAGTGTCGCTTAAAGCAGGCAGTATGGTATCATCTGGGACTTCCTGGTGAGCAGAGAACGGTAGCAAAACATGCTAAGCCTTGTTCCTAAGCCTGTGTCTTACCTATCACTCAGTTCAGATTTAATTTCATTGAATCAGGGTTGTGTATGATAAATTGTTATCAAAATGAACCTAATTTGATTGAGATTTTATCCAGTGAACATTTTTATGTTATGATCATCACAGATAAATTGCTAAAAAGGCTTCATTCATAGTAACTGAAAATTATTGGAGTTGTAATTCAACATATCTGGAAGAGGTGTTAGTGAGGGTAATGTAATAATGTGTGTAGCAGTATGATAGTTTTGGTCAAAGTAACTGTTTGAAGCCCCTCTTTCTTTTAATGATTAGTTCTCAGGTTAATGTTTCACATGACTTTTGGCAGCTAAATAACCTGTACTTTTACATTTTAACTCTTGTCATTATTCCTTGTGAGAAAAGGGTATAATTAAAAGCACAAGCTTGTTGTTTTAATAAATGTATTCTTGAGGATGGAATTTTATTTGAAAGCAAGTTTAACATTGTTACTGACTTTTTCCTCTTGGTTTTTTTTTAAGATATATAAAAAGAAAACTGAAGCTGCGAAGAAAGAATATCTGAAGCAGTTAGCTGCATATAGAGCAAGCCTTGTATCAAAGGTAACATGGGTTTCAGTTGTCATAGAATTTTACAGGCTGAAACCATGAGCAGGACTGGGGGGAAAATTGTCACTACAAAGTTGGCTTCTTCAACCTGTTGTGGTGTAATGTTGAACTTCAGATTCCAGTCTAGTGATTGTCACAACTGCTAAGCAGCAGCTTTACTGGCTGACTGTTCTCACATATTTTCCTAACATATCTATCATATTTTATTTTGTTTGGATTACTTTAAAAATGGTCATGTTCATTTTAAAATGATGTTAGAAATATATGTTGGTATAATATTGGAAAATGTGCCAAAACATTCTCAGATCTTTTTGCCATTTTGAAATTTGCCACTGGTAAATGAACAATGCTACTGAAATTAATCCTGAATACTTTATTTGAATCTTGAATATTTTATTGGCCAAATGTGATTAGACACACAAGGAATTTGTCACTGGTGCAGAAGCTCTCAGTGTACATGCAAAGCAACAGAATCATGGTTTGTAGTCCACTTGCTTGATATGGAGTGAAAAAATAAAATATCAGATCACAAAACATTCTATGTAATGCTATTCAGATTATGAACATATTTAAAATACTTAATATTTTTTAAAAATGAAATTTTACCATTGTTCTAAGTTGCAACTTCTATTAGTTTTGCATGTAGTTTAACAAATTATACAGCATTTTTAAGATATGGTGAGCTGAAACTTTGTTTCTAAAAAAAAAAGCACTTTTCATTACTTAAAGATGGCTTTGCTGTTGTTACTGTTGAACTGGCTAGATTTGTCACTTCATAAATACTTTGTTTCCAGTTCTAACAGAATACAACATAAAAATCTATCCCAAACAATTTTAAAGACAGGAAACCATATCCACTTTAATGTAGAGCAAAATATAGAAATTTCCTTTGTCTGTCTGTCTGTCTGTCTGTCTGTCTGTCTGTCTGTCTGTCTGTCTATGTATCTATCTATCTATCTATCTATCTATCTATCTATCTATCATGTATCTATTTTTGTTGCCTATCTCTTCATAAGAAAATTCTTACAGTGACTGATAATTTCAAGCAGAATTTTCTTCAAATGCCAGGAATTGAATTTGGGACCTCCAACATGGAAACCAGGCATTATACTATTGGTTTATGATCATTTCAGTACTTCTGATATGTCGTAACAAATAATTTATAATCTTTCAGCCTCTGAAGAATAGCTTCATTTTAAGATGGATGCTTACTCGCAAGTTTCTGAGAATCATACATGAGATAATGTTTTGTATTCATGTTTAGTTCAAGGATTTTTACATTGCATTCAAGATGGCTGATTGAGTTCTGATTGCATAGGATGGTTAGTTAATGCCCTGTTATACATTATCAGACCCAACTAAGATCAGACTGCCATGGTTTTATGCTTATTCTTCTAGCTGTATGTAATTCGTATACCCTGAAACACATACATTTTATACAATTTATAAAGATTAGATTATCTTTAAAATTCACACAGAAAAATAATCTTCCTCAGATGTTTAAAATATATTAGCTTTTGAATTAATATACATAAACTTTTTTTGCTAAATCCTAAAAATAATAGTTTTCAGATTTTTGTTTATCTTTGTAATAGTTTTGTGGCTTTCCTTGTACCCCTTATGTCTTCACTCTTCAGCATAAATTCTTAGGATTCTTACCCTTAGGGAAATTATAAACATTATGAACTGTGTGGAAATTATACACCCACCCACACAGAGACATCCCTCCCCCTTTTCAAATTATTGCCAGAAGTATTCACGGATTCCATTCAATATCCACTCTTTCTTAAAGTAAGGTTTTTGGTTTTTTTCCTTTTTTTATTTGGGTATAACTTGGATCAGTTGTACTTTGACTCCGAATCACGGAGGCAAGATTCTAAAACATTCAATGGGTTTTCAGTTCTCTATATTGAACATTTCGGTGGAACAATTGTTACAAAATGAACTTTATAAATAATTAAATTCTATAAACATCTTTATTAGTATAAGATGAAACACCATTGACATCTACTTTTTTGGTGTAACTTTTGCCTTAGAAGTTTTTAAAAAGCAGCATTTCATATTTTTTGGCTTTTCAAATATATTTTTCTGTGTGCATAAATATGTACATGTACCACTTTACAGAAATGAAAGACATACTCTTACCTATACACAGAAAATTGAATTCCCTTTATCATTTCCATTTAATTTTGTGCAGTTTACTGGAGAAAATACATTTTTGTTGCTATCATTATTAAAGCTTGATGGGGGAAATGAAGTTATCATTTTTCACTGTACATTATTACAGATAATGAAGCAATTTCTGTAATGTGCATATGTGCTGATTGGTGGTGATGGTGCATATATCAGAAAGAATACAAATGGCTCTCACAGGCTCCAGTAACCCTAGAAAGCTTAGACTAACATTAAACTTATTTTGACTTGAAAATGGACCAAATGTGACATTGAGGTCATAGAATAAGGGCATATAGGAATCTTCCAACGTTTCTTTTGACATAGAACCATTTGCGGAAGATTTTATCATTTTTTTCCTGGCATATTTCAATAGTTATTCCTTTAACTTCTCCTTAAGATATAAATTATTATTCAGATACATATCTGCTGGCAAGCCCTTGGGAGTTAATACTGTACTCTTTACTGCCTTTATGTGAGCACATCAAGTTTATCATACAGGTATTAGAAAATAACAATGTAGGAAACTGAGGAAAAAATATACAAGCTTTTTTAATATTAACATTATCAATGTCTTGTCTCTCGGGACAACTGTACATCTCAGACTTCGAATAATTGATGGTGGGTTTTTTTCTTTTTTAAACAGAGCTACAATGAGCCCGTGGATGTTAAGGTTTCTCAGCAACCTCAGATGATGAGTCCAAAGCAGCCAGTATTCCATGCATCCACACAGCCTCATTCAGCAATATACTTAGGTTCCCATTACCATCAACAAACAGGAATAAATCCTCATATAACAGCCATACATCCCAATATTCCAAGGAATATAGCACCTAAGCCTAACAGCCAAATGCCAGTGACTGTTTCAATAGCCAACCTGGCTGTAACTCCTCCACCAACCCTTCAGATGAGTCCTCCAATTCATCCACATCTCAGTATACAACAACATCAGACACTTACAATGCAGCAATCTATTGGAAATCAGCTGCCGATGCAAGTGCAGTCTGCTATACATTCACCAACAATGCAACAAGTAAGTCCTTGCTGAATTTTAAACTGTTACTTCCCAATATATGTCATGAATAATTTCTTTTGTTTACTTAATCAGCTTACCGTATTTTTGGACTATAAGATGTACTTCCCCCCAAAAAAGTGGGTGGAAATGTCTGTGCGTCTTATAGAGTGAGTATTGTGGAGGGCAAGAGAGGTTGATGCGTTGCTGATCAGGCGGCAGGGATCGGCAGGGATCATGGGGATCAGTGGCAATTGGGCAATAGTTAACAGGTGTCAGCAGTGGCAAACAGGCCATGGCAAACGGGCTGCAGCGAATGGGCCATGATCAACAGGTGGCAAACAGGCTGCTGCGGGGGTGAATGGGCTGTGGTGAATGGGCTGCAGCAATGGCAAATGGGCAGTGGCAGTGAATGGGCAGTGGCAGTGAATGGGCGGCAGAGGCAGATTTTTTTGTTTTGTTTTTTTCTTCTAAAGCTAATGTGCATCTTACAGTCCAAAAAATACGGTATGTAGTTAAATCAGGAAACTTGGCACATGAGCACTCCCTGTTGATCTTTGTTAAATGACATCTGAAATAAAGTATTAAATATAGCTGTAGGAAAAGAATTGTTCTGATCTATAACTTTAGGTGTATGGACTATTCCACAAGCAATGTCCCTAATTGTGGAGAGTATAAGTTTGTTTGCAAGAAAACATTATAACATACATCATTTGAGAAATATTAGTGAAGGGAATTTATTGGGAATATTCATATTGTGATGATTCTCAATTCTCAGCAAGTTATAATCCTTTGAAGAACATTTTTCTCATAGTGAAAGAATAACTAGATCCTCAGGTCCTTTACCATATAAAACATTGTAGTTTTAATATATTGTGTGGAAACCGGCATAGTCATACCATAATTCTGTTGCTGATTATATCTCAATTTAACCTACTTGTTATGATACTTCTGAACCTAAATTTCAGTTGGACATTCTGATTTAAATCAGAATCTAAAGCAGAGTACATTTCCTCCTGCTTTAGAACATATACCTCAACTATATTCGATTCTCATGTGATGTCTCCAAGCTAAGAAGTGTGTAATAGCATAGAAGTAGGAATATTATAGAAAATTCTGAGCTTTCACTACTTTATTTTAATGAAGAACTGTGGGTTGCACTGTTAGTTCTATTAGAACAGGGGTGTCAAACTCACAGCATCATGGCAGCATCACGTGATGTATCATGACTTTTTCTCCCTTTAGTAAATTGTGTGTGGGACATGATACATGCAGCCTTTGGGCCACAAATTTGACACGCCTTTATTAAGAGTATGGTATTAAATAAAATTATTTAATTTGACAGAGTATAATAGGAATTGCATTTATTTGTCATAAGAGCAAACATTTAGATTTTTTTCCCACTATGCTTTAACTTACATATGGTTAAAATGAATCCATTTCACCTAGAGAGTTTGCCGCTGCCTGAAGTTTCTCATTGGTCATATTTTCTTCTAAATTCATCAGCAAAAAAAATCACAGCAGGCTAGCTAGTTAAGTAAATTTCCTTATAATATTCATAAGCAAAAAACAGCTATGCATTTTCTTTATAGTTATAAATTTAAGTATATTTTATACATTTTATTTTCACGTAAAACTATTTGATAATGAGTTCTAGGAAATAGATCACATACGTATGGATGTCTTTATTTGCACTGCTAATGACTTTTTGTAACATAGATTTTCCTACTTTCCCATAAAATGTAAATAAAATTTTCATTAAAACAGAATAAAAATATACTGTGGTTGAAAAACTACCTCATTTTGATTTCTTGTATTGCAATATTCAATAGGCTAACTTACTGCACTCAGAATAACATATTTGGAAGGGATCTTGGAGGTCTTCTAGTAGTCCAATCCCCATACTTTGTTTTTTAAGCAGTATACAAATATTTTAGGATAGCTTTCTTCAGAACATATTGATGTTCTGGCTAGGCATCAGCTTATTTTCTTACCTGTGTTCCTAAGTCAAATTGCCTATTTTCAACATTGGATTTATATATTCTAATATGTGCATATTTGTAATTACAAAAAGCTAATTAAAACAGTCTGCCTCTTCCAAACAACTAGACTAGGGGTTCCATAATTCCTAGTCAGGTTTATCAATGCAGACTAAAAAATGTTGTGGCTTCACATCTCCACATATCTCCACATATCCAAGAGAATGATCATTTCCCACTGACTGGGGCATAGTTAATTGTACCATCATATGTAACCTGTTTCTTTGCTAATGTAATTGACAAGATATAAGATGTAAACATTGAAAAGCACTGTTCTTAGTGGAGAACATCATATTGAAAAAACAAACTTTTCTCATCTCTGTAATCTCTGTGTGAGACAGATACCAACACAAACATAAACATAAGCAAACAGACACAGATGAATTATATTATTCTTGTATAGCTCAACTATGGCAGGGACTGTTGTATTTAATTCCCATGGGAAAGGTCATGGCTTTCAAATTCAATTCATTTCTACTCCTTTTACAACATTTTTTTCTTTAGCACTATGATTATGCACTAGCTTTTGAAGAAAATATTGGCTTGTTTTGTCTGCAGTTTTAAAATTCAGTAAGTATTTGGTTGTATTTCATTCCTTTTAGCCACTTTCACTACTCACTCCCCCATGCATTGTTTTTCTGAATGTGGTTTAGGAGAAGGAGAAAAATCATTAATATCTGTCAAGTGTCCTTATAACCTTAAGGGAGAATCTTTGTGTGATATCACACAGACAGATTTTCAATTTCCTTGTGTAATAAATAGATGCTTTAGAATTTGGGTGTAATTTAAGAGTTTAAAAAAACATCACATTGAGATTGATGAATAAATCAGTTGTGAAGACAAAACATAGATGCCTGTTGAAATTACCTCTCTAGACAGGCAGGAAATGAAATTAGTTCCCAGTAAAGTGGGAAGATGAGGGCCACTGTTTATGTTTCACTGGAAGCTTTTTTGTACTTGCTACAGGCCCACACTAAACCCCCAAGTAGGGATACAGAAATCTAAAGAGCAAATGTGCCATCTGACGTCAAATTAATCTTTATCAAGTGCCCTATTTCTATTTCAGCATGGAGCTAGGAAATGAACCTTAAAATTCAAGGCATGCCACAAAATGATTGTTGATCTTATCTTGGGTGGCACACCGCATAACATTTACCACTGTGTTTTTAGTTCATAGAGTTTCAGTTTTATGATTTTTGAAACAATTGTGTGCAAAGTTCTTCTACTGATACCTGTTTCTGTGTCTGAATAGTTTACCTGACCTCTCATGAGCTGCTCTTGAGAGTCTCAAGTAAAAGAACAATTTGAAACCTATTTTCTCACTTGGTATTTCTGATATTCTTCCATTAGCTTTGTGATATAATTTTAATAAGCATTATTATACCAACAAAATTGTCAAATTAAATCTAAGAAACTGAAATTTATCCTCCTGTTTTGCAATTAACAGTAGAAAAGAAAACTCTTCATTAATAAGGAGATCTGCTTAAAATTTAAATTATAGCTTATTTATTCTTGAGCAGAAGTAGAACAGGTATTAATTCAATAACACTTTGCTTATTGTTCTCAGTATTAATAAATCTAGCTTTGTTCTGAAAACAAAATATAAAAGTAAAAGCCATAAGAGAAAGTAAAGAAGAACAAAAATAGAAAGTAAATAAACTAATCAGAGTGGTCCGTTCCAAGACAGACAGATAGACATAGAAAATTTCAAACCAGATATTTCAAAAACATTTATGCAGTTGATTCCTGCAGGAGCTAGAGTAAAATAAATCGTCACGCCTCACCTTGTTTCTTTTTCAGAAGATGCTTTGATTCATGAATTACTGTGAATTAATTCAGTGGGTCTGTTAACTAATACAGAAGTTGACAACTCAAAGGTTGCAGATCAATTTTTGTGGATCCCAGATCTTTTTAAAAATATAATTAAAGTTGGACAGCAAGCTATCTATTTTTGGATTATTTAGGAAGGATTTATAGCAATATAATTTACATGTAAATGTTTTGCTTTTGGAAATAACCCCCCCCCCCAACTTTTAACTTTTTAAAAAGTTGGGGGAGTTTGTCCCTGTTCCTCAGGTTTTACCAGAAATGCAGTGGAACTTTTGATCCAGTGTTGGGAAGGTACAATAAGAACGAAGGAAATATGTTAAATTTTAACCTTTGCAAAATGTAAATACGGTTTGTGTATAAATAATACAACTCCATTAGACTCAAATATTGGCTATGGATATTGACACATTTATTTTGAAGAGCAGATCTATGATTGAAGCAGGGGTGGAATTCAAATTTCTGAACAACCATTTCTGTGGGTATGGCCAAATTTGTGGGTATGGCTTTGTGGTCATGTGACTGGCTGGGCGTGGCTTGCTGACTGGGCATTGCTTGGTGGTCATGTGACTGGCTGGGCATGGCTTGTAAATGTAAATATTATAAATATTTATGTCAACATTGAATTTTTTATAAAAAAGCAACTTTTACACAAAATCAGGCAAAGCAGGCAGGCAGATTGAGTTGCTCACAGAATCACAGTTTCATTCAGAGATCTATCTTTCTGCCATCGGTTACCTGAGTCTGTCAGATAAAATTTGCTTCCAAGCAAATTCATAAAATTAACTCACAACACACTATGTATGTAAATATTGAATTTTTTATTTTTAACCTTTTTACCCAAGATCAGGCAAAGCAGGCAGGCAGATTGAGTTGCTCACGGAATCACAGATTCATTTAAAGATCTGTCTATCTGCAATCAGCAACCTGAGTCTGACCTGAAAAATAGAAGCTTCAGTCCTAAGGAAGGTTCAGTTCTGCTTTTAGATTAGCTAGAAAGCAAGAAATCCAATGATTTCCTGTTTTCTAGCTAATCTAAATCTTTCAGCATAGCAGAACAGTTGATGGTCGCGGGAAAAAAGGAAAAATAGCAACTTAGCAGGCAAGTTTGATGCACCAATGGTGCAATTTGCCAGTTCTCTGGCAGGTAGAATCCCACCCCTGGTAAGAGTGCATTTTGCGCATGTGTGTAGACCATTTCCAAAAAACCTCCGGTGTGCTGCCCAGACAGCTGACAAGTGCTGCACTGCATAGCATTTCAAATTCCTCTTTTTCCCTGCTTTTTCAACCTCAGCTGTGCCGCACAAAGCAACTGAGGTTGAAGAAGCAGGAAATAATGGACAACCAAGAGCCCGGGTGGGCTGCTGGGCCAAACAGAGCAGCAGACACTGAACCGGTAGCATCCCACCCCTGGATTGAAGGTCCTGTGCTCTTACTTTCAGATTCATAGCTGCCTCTTAAGATGAATTAATTGTTTGGAACTGGTTTTATGTTATTTTTTTTCTTGTTTTAACTTTGAATTCGATGAAGCCCATTGAATTCTGGAATTGACATGGATTGCGTGCCTTTATTTGCTTTTAATTACTATTAAAATGCAATTAATCATGGCTGAATTATAATTTCAAGAAAGGAGAATGAATATGCATATATGAAGAGACTCAAAAATTATGAAGGTCACAAGTTGAAGATTTGATATCTTACTTATATCAAAGAATACAGCCATGGATATGTTGATTGAAAATCTACATTAATCTTACAAATTTCTAAATTTATATTCTGTTCATAACAGTTTTATGAATATAGGGCTGGTTATTGAAATTATTTTATTTCAAAGTAATCAGTTAATTTATTGGATGGACTTGATTTCTTGATGAATTTAGTTCTTTTGAATTTTTAAAGCTGGCATTTAATATATATCTTAAATAAGTTAATTTTATGCACAAAACACATTTCTGCTTTATACACAAAACAGAAATGTCAGGATAAATTATGATATATGGATAATTGGTTAAATTTGATATTCTTTGAACAAAATATTAGCCTTAGTTTGATAGATAGCTTTTTTTTAAAGGTATTAATCATTCTTTGATGCATACAATGAAAGGACAGAGAAGCTGTGGTTTGCTGTATAAGAATACTTCAGATGATCTTTAATATTTGCCTGGAGAAAACTGTATTACTGTTTTGTTTCAAATGCATACCTTGCATTTTAGAGTATTCCCAAGACAACTCATAAATTACATAGGCATTATTACAGTTTCACTTAAAAAATATAAGAAATCTTCTCTGTTAAAATCTCCAATACAGATTTATACATTTAAAACAATATCCATTCTTAAGAATTGAAACATACAAGAAATGCAGTTAAATGTTAACTCTGCAGTTAAAAGAAATAGGTATCATGTGGAAAAGTTCAAAAATTACCCTGATGGAAAAGCATCATAGGAGATTAGGAAAGAATTGTGTGTTATACAATTTAACAAGACATCACAGAACTAGGATAAAAATTAGCATATATGACTTATTTATATTAAAAAGAAATGTCATCGAATAAAAATTTTAAAAGACTGTTTTAGAGAAATCTGACACCCCAAATTACATTCAGATGTTCTCAAATATGCTATGTACAACAGTGAAATAAATACATTGTTTTTGCTTACTCATATTGCAGACACTCCTAATATTAGAAGCATATTAGTAGCATATTTTTAACTCTGTTGTTTTCCACTAGAACTGAAAATATCAAGATATTTCCTGAGCTATTTGTTTGTCAAAAAAAAAACACTATTTAGACACTCAAATCTGCTTTGGAAATCTGGAATTCATTTAGAAGGGTGACTACTCTTTTCTTTTCTCACTTCCTTCCTCCGTTCCCAATCATTATATAGGCTGTATATTTTTTATTTTAGTTGCCATATAGAAAAAATAATAATTAGAAAGTGGATGAATTTAAATATTGTCCCCATCATAATATTAAGCCATTCTGAGATTAATAGATAGGAACCATTGACTGGCCAAGTGAATTGAATATGATTTCCATTATATATTCCAGCAATGGCCTGTAACCTTCATCCTTCATAAGTTCTGTATCTTAGCCTACCTGAAAATAAGTAATGCTTGAAAAGTTTACCCTTGTTAAATGAACCTCACCTCATGAGCTATTCATGAAATAGTAACACGAATGGTCAGTTAGAAACCTGTTGGTTTTAGTTAGGTATTTGTTCTGTTTGCCAAATATAAACTAGTGAAAAGAGAGTGCAATTTCTGACAAATGTGTTCTGCTCAGTTAAATGGAACATTAACTTAATGTATCATCCTCTGATGTCCTTGGGAAGTTTCCTTTTAGGCTGGTTTGTTCTGTTTTCTCTGCTGTACATTACTTGGTCTATTATGATATACAATAAAGCAGGTCTCCTGATCTTTTGGCAGTGAAGCATTCTTGAAAATCTGATCAGCTTTCTGATTTGGAAAACATTTAAACATGTTGCAAACAACAGCAAGTGGGGGGTGGGTAGAGGGTGGGCTGTTGGTTTTTTTGCTACATTAGTCTAACAACTGTTAAAAAGCTTTAGTTGATTTTTTGTGTAGTTGAGAAAGAAGTGCAAATAAAAGAAGCAGCAGATGGTCCTTTTGTGGCTGAACCAAATAAAAGGGGTTTGAGAACAATAATTGTGAATAGGTGTAGTCTAATAAAACACTCAGCCACCTGCTGCCTGCCTCTTCAAAAAGATTCTGTTGCATATTCTTGGAATCAACTAATAGAATATCCTTGGATTGAATTGAAATATGAGCTTCAAGAAACACACAGACCTTTCTTTTATTTTTTCATGTTGAATGAACTTTTTTTTTGCAAAGCTTTAAAATGTCTTTGTTCTTTGCCTCAACATTTCTCTCTACATGATTGCAATTTGTTGTCTGGTATTTGTCTTAACCAATTAAAATTATTGTCTGAAAAGCCACAAGTGCCTATCTATTTTCTTTTTGCTGCAAGTTTCAGAATGGCGAAAAACAACTCAGTACTTTATCAAGCCTTTCAACTGAGAGGTTAGCTTGCATAATTAAACCTTGTTTTATTTCGTTTTTGTTTTTAGGGTTTTACTCTCCAGCCTGATTACCAGAATATTATCAATCCAGCATCTACAGCTGCACAAGTTGTTACCCAAGCAATGGAATATGTTCGTTCAGGGTGCAGAAATCCCCCAGCACAGACTGTGGAATGGAATAATGATTACTGCAGTAATGGGTGAGCAGGCAGTGCATGCCACCTGGCATCCAATAGCATTTAAAACAAAAACTAGGCTCAGACATGGTTTTCATTTTTATGCAACAAATATATCCTAGAGGCCAGCAGAAATCTTGTATAGCTAACAGAAGGATCATTTTCATATGCCGCAATTAAGGAAAGAGGTTTTGGGAGAAGATCTTGCACTACAACTAAGACTCACATTTCAAAGGGACAATTAATTTGTGATTGTCTTTGTTAAATAACTCTGGTCAACCTTGAGTCTTGGCTGCCATTGCTCTGTGCCCAAATCTTGGGGACTTGTCAGGCAGATTCAGGAGATAGTATAACTTACATGTAAGGCTGCTGTTTTCTGAACTTTTTACAGCTTATGACTGCTTCATTTGACAGGTACATTGTTCATTGATCCAGAGGACCTTATGCATAAGCACAAGGCACTTACTCATACAGATGATTTCCCATGTTCATTTGTTTATCCTTTGCAGTATAGCATGTACTTCACATCCTTCTTGCAAATTTCTTGGCTCTCAGGAGTAGGCCTTTGAGCAGGGCTGTCAAACTGATGGGCTGTGGGCCGAATATGTCACACGCTGGCCACGCCCACACCCAGTTTAGCGAAGTGGGGGAAAGTTGTGATACATCACATGACAATGGTGTGACGTGAGTTTGACACCTCTGCTTTAGAGCATGAGATGGTAAGGGCAATGTCTTATTACATAGGCAGAGTTCTCTGCCTATATCTTTGCTCCTCTAATTGTAGTTCGCTTATGATGTCACTTACCATCCAACTGGGCTTTATGACTCCCATAGGTACACCTCACATTCATTTTCAGGGCATCTGACTTGAAGGGAAGTTGCAAAGATTATATTTTAATTCAACAATAATACTTTCTAATTATAAGAACTATTAATTTGCGACCTCCCACCCCAAAGTGCTATAAAGAAAAGAGATTTTAAAATCCTTGGCCAGAATAAATATCAATTTGAGAGAATAAAATTTCTGGAGTTTCCCCACACAGGTTTTTTTCTAGTATCAAAAGAATATGGTTTCCTTTCAATAATGAGCTATCTATGAAAATAATGCTTCATCTGAGTTTAATGAGAATATGAAATATAGTTTGACTGTTTCAGCAGCTTTGAAAAATCACAGCATGGATTCAGAGATTAACAGTATCCCATCCATTGTGTCTGCTTACATTTGCTTTTTAATGTGACTCCTAACTTCTTTTTTCTTCCTCCTCTCTTCAACAGGGCCATGCAGAGGGACAAAGCGCTGTATCTTACCTGAAAATATTTGGAAATGCATCTCTTCTTTTCACTGAGGAATGCAGGAAAGTCTTTTCATCATGGATTGCTTTATGCAGTCGAGGCAGTTCTGCATTTATTTAGAACATATAAGTCGCTAAGCACTTAGGACTATTTTTGCTGGTGGGTCATTCACTCTGGGAAAAAAAATGTCTTGTTCCTCCACCCCTCCTTTCTTTTTCTTTCTCCTTCCTTAAATGGACATTGCTTTTCTTCCTTCCTTGCAGAAGGAGGATTGGACCATTCGAATTTTGTTGGTTTTTATTTTTGCTGTGAAGTGCTGCGCTAGTAACTGCCTTAGCAACTGTAGATGTCTTGGATAAAAGTCCTGGATTTTCCATTGGTTTTCATAATGGGTGTTTATATGAAACTACTAAAGACTTTTTAAATGGCTTTATGTAGCAATCATAGCAAGTTGTAAATAGCATCTATGTTTCACTCTCCTAGAGTATAAAATGTGAATGTTTTTTGTAGCTAATTGTACTTTGAAACTGGCTCATTCCAGTTTATTGATTTCACAAAGGGGGTTAAATTGGCAAACATTCATATTTTTACTTCATTTTTAAGCAACTGACTAATAGTTCTATATTTTCAAACTCTGAAAAGAAAGATGAAAATTATTCCCAAATGATTTTAATTAAACAGAAATTGGATTTGTGTCATTAATTATACAAAGAAAAAAGTGATATTGGGAAAAGAGCAAACACATTTATTTTGTACTGCCTAAAACTGCTTTTTTATCACTTTATGTGTAACAGTTAGTAAATGTCATTTATGTCCTCTTATGTATAAAACTGCCAAATGCTTTCTTGATATTTTATTAGATGCAGAAACAGATTGGAAACAGCTAAATTATAATCTTTACATATGGCTCTGTATTATTGTTTCTTCATCCTGTGTCTGTATTTAATCTTTTTTTTATGGAAACTGTTGCGCCTATTTATGAAATAATAAATATAGGTGTTTGTAAGTAAATTTGTTAGCATCTTTAAAAAAAAATTTTTTTAAAGAATTACTTTTGTGGGCATCAGTGTATTTGCTGCTGAGATGATTTTTTTTTCCTGTGAGATAAATAAAACCAATCAGCTTTTGTGGCAGAAAATGGAAATAATAAGAAATTATTCTGTACTTCATATGTTGAACAAACTGGGAAAAATAATTCCACTCTATTAAATCAAAACTTTTAAAAAAATCTTTCTTGCTAAGTTTAGTCAGTCTTGAGCTAGCATGATGATGTTTAAATAGGAAGAAACAGTGCAGCCAAAGACTGTGGTGGCAGAAATTCTTCCCCCTATTCTCTTCTGTGAAAGGAGGATTTCTGCATATTCATAGGGATTGTGTTGGTTGCACAGGTCATTCAACTGCTCATAAAGTAGAAAAAAAACAACCTATAGCTGTGCAGGCCCTATAATCTACTTGAATTGCTAGACCAGTGCTATAAAGCAAACCTTTACATATTCAAAGAATATCTCACCTGCTTTCAAAAAAAATGATCAGAAGAAAGGGATAATTATAATGGAGAGAACATCCACAAAATTTATTAAAATAAATAAATAAATAATTTAATTTTTATACCGCCCCTCTCCCGAAGGACTCGGGGCGGTGTACAGCCAGAT
>JANHFN010000689.1:401481-412254 GCA_032468175.1 Toxicocalamus goodenoughensis
GGATTGGGCGTTGAGGTAGCGGTTGGTGTGTGTTTTCTTCTGGTATATGGTGTGTCCTAGTGTGCCATCTGTTTTTTGGTAGATTTGTACATCTAGGAATGGTAGTTGTTTGTTTGTTTCCGTCACATTCCGTCACAATTCAGTCATTTAGAAAGCTATAGTTCACCAGTCTGAAGAAAACTGAGCTAAATTCTGGAACAAAAATACTTGTGTTATTTGGTATTTGTTAAATAATTGAAAATATTTTAGTATTATATTTTTACAATATTTTCAAAGAATATAAATATTTCTTTTTTCTATTGTAACTTTGGTAATTTGGCCCAAAGTCATTCAGTGAAGTTTATGGCTGAGCAGGTACTTGAACCTGAGAATTTCCACTTAGTTCTAATGGCATAAGTAAATTTCTTCTCACATCTAGTTCCTCCTTTCTTCTCTCTTTTTTCTTTTCCCCTTTCATGAGATATTCAGCCTATCCTGCTATGTTAGATCTCAAATAGAAAGAAGTTATGTTGACTGATCACCACTTTTCCCTGTGATAAATGGGACACTATGGTATACACATCCATTTCTAAGATTCTGTAACCCTTTTCACTTCAATACATCAGACCAGTAAGAAGACTCTGGAAAGTCTAGCTTTATTGGTTAGAAGAAGATGTGAGGGATTTGTGAGAAGTTATGGCAACATAGTGACAGATAGACTGATTAATAAGATAATGAAACCTAATCATAGCAGTCATGATGTCAATCCTGGTAGGCTCTCTAACAATTTGCAAACTTTGGTAGTACCTGAACATTCAGAGTATTGACATGGAACCTGTCCAGATGACTACATAATATTGATACAAATATGCCCATGGATACATTTCTGTTTCCAAATGGGCTGCTTGTAAGAATGTTTGCTGCTGCATGTAACCTTCTTTGCTGCAATAGGTCAAAGGTCTGTAGGTCACTATTGAGCTAACCCATCCATGTGAGTTAATCCAATAGTAGTGGGTGTCTAATGATGTCTCTCCCTTTTATAGATACAGTTGGGGCAGTGCTTGCATAAACAGACAGCTTGTTTAAAATGACAATTTGTCATAAGGGTGACATAAGTCTTGATGTTGCAGAGCTACAGCAAATTGTGAGCAGTACAATTTTCTGAATTATAGAGCTCTTTGTTTTAAAAAAGGCTACATGGAAAAGATTAAGATTACGGCATAATGACCTTTCAAACAGGCTACAGCTCTGTGCACATGTGATACAGGCAGAGGATTACAGGTCCAGTCTCCATTAGCCACAGAATGCATTGGCAAAACTCTGTCTAGAAGTTATATAGTTTAAGGATCTGATTCAGCAGGCAGCTGTTTTTTGCATTCCTAGCAAGATGTAAAAGACAACACCTCAAGCATCTAAAAGCCTTCTGCAAAAGTATAATCACTATAGACAGACAACTAATAAGTATTTTACCATAAATTGAAAATAAAATTGTGCAGCATTTTAGATACAAAAGCAAAATGGTAGCTCAGAGTGCAGAGGGCCAATCTGTACCTGCAACTCCCTAAATAATTTTTATTTTTTTCTGTGATTGCACAGCTGCACCCCCCCCCCCCATAACTACAACACAATCTTAAAAAAAGGTATGTCGGCTTTACAGAGTTGCTTACAGATGCTATGCCTTGCCTTTTGCAGGCTCCAAAAGTCCTTTTTAATCTTTCAACCCAAACTGTTGCACAGCTGTTGTTACTAAAGGTTTTGGCATCAGATCTATTTTGTTAGCTGCAGATTAAAGGTCTGCCATTCTACAAAATAATTGAATGACAAGCAGAGTGAAATACTTCTATTTCTTCATGCTATAAAATTATTACCTTTCAAACATCTTAGGCTTTCTTTTGGTTCTGTTTTGTTTTTAGAACAACAGTGTCATCAAATTGCTAGGTGTCACATGGCTTTACCTGTTTCATTTGTTTGTATCCTCAAAAAACAATCAAGAATTTATCATTATGGAAAGCAGAATGAATGAATGAAAATAATGTACTACTGCAATGGGGAAAGCAGCGCTCAATTTCAATGATAATAACTGGATTTAGATTAGAATGCTTTATCATGCAGAGTCAATTTATGAAAATTTATTTCAACATTTATAGAATATTCCATATTTTCAAAAGTCACCATGATAGTAATTATTCTTGGAAATATGCCAGAAATGTTATTTGCAATTTTGTCTCTGGTCTCCTCTTTTCTTTCTCCCCTTTTCCCTCCTCAAATCCATCTGTTTCAATGACAGTTTGACCCTTGCAACCAGAAGTATTTCCATTAAACCTGTTTTGTGGAAGCAACAGAGGAGATAAAGTCAAACAAAGTTTGGTTTTAAATTTGTGCGAAATGAAATATATTATCTTTTTTTAAAAGAAAACCTTATATTCCTTAGTTAATTTAATCTCTTTTGGAAAAAACCATTCTTAGTTCAGCTATTTTCTTTAATATGCTAGCTCATTAAAGAAATTGTTTAGCAAGGAACATATGGATTGGGAATGTACTGAGTCTACCGAATTTCAATCATTCTAGAGTCTATGAATGTTTTTATGCCTGTATGGACTGAAATTCAGCATAGTTTTGTTTTCACATGGAAACAGTAAATACAAAATAGTGGATTGACGCAATACAAAATAATTGATTGATCGTTGCAATACACTATAGTGGGTTGACAGTTGCAAACAAGATAGAAAGTAAAAGGGAGTAATTCATACCTAATTTTGCAAAAAGTGGTGCAAGATGTTTTAGAGTTGATATATTTTATTTTATTTTATTTTCTAAGAAGGATTACTTGCTACTTTGACATGGAATGTACTAGAATCTGCTGTGAGGAACAAAAGATTCTGAATGGAGCTAGTGCAGAGCACTATGCTATGGAAAATTAATAGTCAATTACTTCATACTTCAGCATCTGGATTCCACCTAATCCAATGTTGATTAATCCTAACATATACTGTTAATTTTCCTCTCAGCCCTGACACAAAGCAAAGTGAATATTTTTTGCTAAACAGACCCTGGCAAGAATGATAAAGCAAAACAAGAAATATGGCAAGACTAGAACCTGGGCTCATTTGAGTTTTACTTCAGGAAACAAAAGTTTACAGGAATGATGAAAATCATATTATAAAATCTGCTTTTTTTCCTCTTTCAGAATCTCAAGGATGACCAAGTAGACTTACTATATAAAAGCCATACCACTAATAGTTAAGATATGATGTACAGTAACTAATATGCTGTCACCCAATCTAAGCAGAAAAAGTGGGGTATGCAATGTATCATAAACTAAAATACAGGCACCCTGTTTTTATTCATAACACATAGTTAGCTGGTGGATTTTGAAATTCAAAGATACAAGAACAGAAATATAAGCACATACCAAATGAAAATATTAAATACTAAATTTATACCAATCTGTGCTTTAGAAAGAAGATCAGACATATTATTGAGATAATTACTAGTCATAAATATTTAAATCTGACATTAGTTATTACTTAAGAATACAAATTCTTGGTGGAAAGATGGAGTATAATATTCTCTAGTACTGGATGCAGAATATCAGAAATAGTGCTTTTGCATTCAAAAACTAAATGTCTGTTTCAATGGACATTTAAATGCTTAGTTTGTGGACATGGATTTCTAAATTTTATGGTTTGATTCAGCAGAGATATTTTAAAGTAATGATTCTCCCAAGTAATGATTGATTACCTTTAGCACAATAAATTACAGCTATTTTGATCCAGGACAAGTCTCTAAATGTTATCTGAAATTATAATACAGAATAGGACTGCAATGTTGTTGCTTTACCACCAAATAAGCCACAGAGACCCTTTTGTACCCAGGAACCTCTCTTATTTTTAAAAATGAAACTCTGCAGATGTATAAACATTCCATACCACCCTTGCCAGATTCTACTTCTTGACAAAAGTCCAAGTTACAAGAAAATAGCACTTCTCAAGAGAGAAATCATACTGATGCTTTCTTTATTTTTTATTTTAATTTTGCTGAGCTGCCTCAACTAAAGCTTGCCAGTAAGGGTCAGTTCATATTGGTTATATATTTAAGTTACTTTCCCAAACTTCACTACAGCAGACTTATGAATAACCCTTTATGATAAGACACTAATCCCTTTGGTGTAAAGCTGAAACTTGGCTAACTGTAGAAAAATGTCTACCACATCGTGGAAGTTAAACACTACAACAAATTGTCAAAAGAATCAGGAACAACATATATTACTTACAAAACATTACAGGACATTAATTATGATTCATGTCCATAGGAGGGAATCAACACATTCATATTTTTTTCTATATCGTTAGTTGGGAGTAGTCAATATTTTTGGCTATGTTCTGAAAAGGTAAGAGAATTCATTTTTAGGTTGTTGAACAACCTTCCTAAACTTACATCCTACTGGGGGATGTATCTGGGGGATGGTAAGAATTCAAACACATTTGGCTGACTGGCTGGCTATGAATATGACTAGAATTCAGGCATTTCTCTGACAGAATTGTGTTTTCATTGATCACTTATTAATTTCTGATTCAATTTAAGACACTGATGTATCTTTTTCTCATATCTAAATATTTAGCACATCATTTATGATAGTATTTGGAATTTTTCTACCAGATTATACAAGAAATTTTCTCACTACTGATAACCCTGGCATTTCCAGTTAGAACTGAGGATCTGGTTCTTTAAAAAAAGGAAACATAACGAGCAATTATTTTGGCTATTAAACATTGAAGTTTGTTTTAAAAGTTGTTCTCTCCATTGGTTTTTAAAATGTGCAAAAGTATTTAATTTTACTTTGCTTTTTTAATATTTGTTATAAACTACAATGAGCTCCTTACAGAGATACTTTTTTCCTTTCGGAAAGCAAAATAAATAATTTTAGCTCAATATTGAGGCCATAATCATTTTGATGAAATATTAATTCTGTTTTATTCAAAACAAAAACACAAAGAGACATCTGTATGCATTTTTCAGAAGTCCATGAGTTCAGTGGGTTTACCTTCAAGTATAATTATAGAGTTGTAATTAAACTGCTTTTTCATTTTGAAAATTGTGAACCAATGAGAAGCAAACTGAATATTTTGTATCTATGTTAGTCGCTAATCAACAGATTTTATTATGCTTTTTTCTATCCTGAGTTGTATTTCTTGAAGAACTATAAACAACCACTGTTCCAGTTCTTTATTCCAATTTATATTATTCAAATTCCTGCCCTTTTCCTAAAAACACTGAGGGGAGAAACGTAATATACAGTTAGAAAAGTATACATAGCATTGCTTCTTAGCTTTCTTTTAAGAGTTAGATTTTGATGTTGGCAGAAAAATATTTAATTTATTAACATGAGTTGGAATATATTGAGCAAGTAAAACGATCACAGATCAGCACAGACTCATGACACCATTGGATTAAAATGTTGCCAGATACAGCAGTTTGTCTGGATATGTCTCACAAGCAAACAGTCTGTTACCAAAACAAAACATTGATGGAAATCATTGCTTCTTCCCAGAAAAGATAGAGAGGAAAAAGACAAGTAAAAATTGATTTCATTATAAATAGGTTTTGCATTTTATACAAGAATCACTGGAATATTTTTATAATTGTTTCTTTAGCTTTTTTTGCAATAAGCACCCTTATTAAAATTTCTTGCACCTTTTGAGTTTCTGTTTATCTGTTTTTCAGCTTAGCTTTCTGGAAGAAACAAGACAGTCTATTTGCATCTTCTGCAATGAAATTATAAATGAGTGCAGTATTTTTGCACTAATATATTAACATTAGTTACAAGAATGTCTGAGGAATTAAAATATCCTGATTAATAGTGCAAACCAAATAGAGGGAATAATTCAGAGGGGCAAATCACCCACTACTTTAGAATCTTGAATTGCGTCACTCCCATTTTGCCATTCAGTATATTTTCCTCTTTTATTTTGCCCAACTCATTCAAGACTGAGAAAATATTTATGCAAGTTACTAAAGTAACTAATGAACCCAAGACCTCCTTCTGTCTCATCAATCTTGAAGCAAGACAATAGCAAGCCTGTCCACACTAAACCTCCCAAAGAATAGGTAAGATTTTTACTCAAGGTTATAAATTCAAGAAGAAAGGATATAAAGAACTCAATGATTCTCCCTAAGGACAGTGGAGAACAAAGAGATCTATAGTATGACCCTGGGGAATGGGGCAGGGGAAGGTCTAAAGGGCATTCTTTGTGGTTTGAGTAAAAGCTAGGTAACTGAATGAGCATTCCAATAACCAGAACTTTGGAGAGACTTAGGACCAAAAAAATAAACATGCATGAGTAGATTGTACTCTTATAAGTTTCTGGTGGACATTCAACCATATTTCCTGCTACAGTTGCAGACTAAATGGTGTTTATTTGTTTGTTTGCTTGTTTGTTTATATATTAGACTTTTATGCAGCCCATTTTGCCAAGGCAATATTTAAATGGTATCCTCATGAGTTGCTAAAGGTAATTTAAAAGGCAGGAAGTTATCTGCATTTATTGATTGCTGCACCTGTCTTTACTGTATCAACAGAGGTTAAGATCATCCATTTACTTTAATTACTCAGTTTAAATAATTACATTCTAACCATTATCCTTTCAACTATTTGGGGACATGATATTCTGGATTGCTCCAGGTTTCTTGCCTCTCCTATCTTTGCCAGGACAAAATGGATTCTTAAGTGAACATGGCATCATCATAATACTAATAAAGATGCACTACAGATTTATAGAAATATGTTTAAACAAAGCTTTTTTATAGCATTGCTTTTTGCTTAGCACTTTAACTACTAAATTACACCAGTTTTCCTTGTCTAGAAAGTTTAACTCTGGATTGTGCTTATATGAAGCTTAAAAAAGAAGTAATGTTACTTATAAGAGATTTTGTGATTTTAAACATATATTTAAAATTAAAGAAAAATTCAATATCAACAAGATTGAAGAAATAGGATTAGGCAAATATCCAAAGAAATAGTAGCTATGGTATTCATTTATTATTTAGGAATATGTCACTTGTATTCAGACAAACCTTTAAGGAGTTTTATTATTGTTGAAATCTAGCCATAAGGAACATAAACATGACCAGTCTGTGTTTCAGCATAAACCTTTTAATGTACTGAATTAATGAGTATCATGTTAGTTTACTGCCACCAAGCGACCAAAAATGTGAAGCACTGAAGTTTTGCTTTGTTTTTTTGAACCATAAGGTGGGCAGGAATTGAGAGTTATTCCCTTCTAAAAAGTATCAAATTGAGGAAGCTGTTTTACATTTGTTGAGATTAGTGACCTGATAAATGATACATATGGAAGATGTTATTACTGTGTAGCCAATCCCAGAAACCATTATTTGCATTTTTAACATCATTAGGCCTGAAGTATACAATATTTCCTTATTTCAACTGAAACTGAGATTTTGGGCAAAACTGATACCAAGGATGGTGCAGTCTGAAATTTTGTGGGATTCTAGAGAGAGCTGATGGTTGGTAAATAAGAAAATTGAATATCCCTCTGCTGATTTAATATCTCCTCTTCCTATCTCCAATGCAGCCTTTTGAATCTCAACGGCACAAGCAATAAGCATGCTCTCTATTTATTTTCACTATTCTGCTGATACGTCATGAAGGAGGGAGTAATTGTATCAAGATTAGTAATGAGTTACATAGTTGAGTACTGGGAATTGTACTGCTATGACCCTGGGCATGGCACAAAGGCAACACAGTCAGATAATCAGTAGGAATCCCTTTATTAGCTGCAACGTTGCCCCCAATGTCCTGGTTACCTTCGGCTGGAGAAAAACTCTCCCAGGAACAGCCTTTGGATGAGATAATTAGTATGGCAGGGCACGGTTGGGAAGATGACAGGAACACAGATAGCCAAAGTCAACACAAGATAAACTCATGTTTGTTCACAGCAGATGCCGCACTCAGCATGCATCTCTTTTAAACTCACTTCCCAGGTGTGGCTAATGAAGGGAATCAGGGCCCTTTCCTCCCCCATAAGCCATACAACTCATCATGCTCACTTCTCCGTTCCTCCCTGCATGCCCTAAGATGAAGGGGTGGGCCTGAGTCTTCCTTTGAACTCCTTCTCCCTTGTTCTACCTCCTCCTGCTCTGCCCAGCCAGACTTTGCCCTTCCCCAATTTCCTCCACAGCCAATGGAGCCACATTCCCACTCCCTGTCAACTGTTCATCTTCCTCCTTGGATTCAGACTCCGACAGGGACACGACATGTATAGAAACTGGGACTTTTCTGTGACTAAACAAATAGTCTGTCAAGTAGACTACAATAGTGGTAATATTACAATGTCTAATAAAGACTCTGCATTGCAAATGCAAATAACATGTCATGTTTGAAAAAGAAGCCATAAATCCAGTTAACAAATGAAAATGTGTTTTCCAAAGCTAAATGTGGATTGGAAACACCAATTTTAAAATTCTATGCACAAGATAGTTTTTTTAAAAAAATTAAGATCTATGGCGGATCCTGGAATACTGGAAGGAACAATTTTTCAAAACTTCCATACATGTATACTTTTTGCCTTGTGATTATTTAGTATTTACCTTACTAAGGTAAATTTCATTAAATTGATACCTGCTGAGAATTATTTCCCAAAGCCTGAGCTGGGTTAAGCTATTTTTAAAAAATATTTGTTGATAAAATTACCATTTGATTAAGCCATTAAAATTAGATTCATACTAACACATACATAAGGTAGAATTTATGCTTTCAATCATTCAACTTTGTGTGGGTGTATTCATCAAGTGGCATAAATATATAAACAAATAATGGGTATAAATCTCATTAGACTGCCAGAGCTGAAATTCTGTCTTAATTCGAATGCTTAATTCTCATTTTCCAAAGAATTACCATTATTAGGGATGTCTTGTACTTATTAGAGATATCACAGGTTATATGAGCTCTGCTTTCTTGATCTATAACTTAAGCTATAACTATGTTTTGAAACTATAATACAGTAATGAAATTCACAAACCATACTAGAACAAAATACTGTGATTTACATAAGGAGATAACTGAAATGTGAGTAGGCACTGTATAGGACAGTGGGAGGTTGCAGGCGTTTCTAAAAGGCAGAAGAAAATGGGATTACAGATTACACTAAGCCGTAACATGGCTTCACTTTATTTATTACATGTATCATTTTGCCATATACTAAGGTAGCTCAAAGGCTGTCAATAAAACATTAAAATTAATAAATAAATTAGCACGTAACATAAGATTAACCACTATAATTTGTAAAATATTATTTATGATTTAAGGGGAATTCAACTGTGACTTATTCAACAAACTATAGTTAAACTATATTAGCATATCTATAATCCACCAGAGTATGGTTTGTTGTTAATCCTAGTCGTAAACATTCTTCCTTATAGTCTTTCAGGAAAAGCTGTAATCATTCTATAAGATTATTCACATAATTGCCTTTAGAAAGAGAACATGTATAACTAATTTTGAGTTGAATTATCTACATATTGTTTATAAGATAGTTTTAAAACTGTGATGACTAAACCTTACACTGATATAGAAGGTATTTCCAACTACTTTCTCATAGCAATATATTAGGATTGCAAAGAAAAAGAAATAATCTGTTTTCAAGAATTTATTTCACTTCAATTAGCTATTGAGCAATTTAAATTGCTCAAAAGAACTGGTTTCTGCAGCAGTCAGTGCCTAATAGAGTAATTTTACTGAACTGACTTTCTAATTAACTAACTTTAAGATGAAGCACCTGTTTAAGCTATGTGCTGTAACCACATATGACCACAAGAAGGAACTCCAAATCCAGATATTTTATGTTAAAGCAAACATTACTGAGAAAAAAAAGAGCAAAGGAACTATAAATCCAAAATATAACAAAATTGGGGAGCATAATAACCAATCATAATCTTATCAACACAAGTAGCATATCTTGAATATGATTTTAGTGTGTGTATGTTTTGCTACAGAATTTTATTTGAAAAGAAGGTGGTATGTGAACTGGTTTTAATTGTGATGAAACAGTTTAATATGCAAGTTGCAAAACACTATCTTTAGCACACCAGATTTTCTACCTCCAGGATAATAATCTAAAAAGAGATTGAGGAGCTAGAGATGAAATACCCCTTCCTTTGCTTTTCATATTACTTGACTGAAATTGAAATTTGGAACAATTAAAGATATCACTTTTCTTAAAATATCAGCAATCAACATTTCTGAAGAGTGAATTAGGCCAGGCTGTAGTGCTAGTCTTTCTGTCTTAAAGTTGTATTTCTCTTTCAAACATATGTTGTTAATAAAAAGTAATATTTCTATTATTATAATTATAATTCAGACAAGCCAAACTCCTTTGGCTCAACTCATAGTGATGACATAAACATAGCAATGTTGTTGTTGTTTTGGGCAACTGTATGATATTGCTTATCTTTGCCTGATTCTGAATCTTCTTTTTTAATTTCCCTTGTTCATTTACAATACCACAATTTGCAGGAAGTATGCAGCATGATCATATCTCACTATTTGTAACTGGAAACTGACCATGACTTTACCACACATACAAATGATTGGCTATGACACATTACAAAAATATAGCTGTTAGGGTTATACCCTTTAGCAGAATATAGCGCAGCAGCCAGGCAGGAGTATATGAGAGTAGTGTTTGCTAAATACACACCTACAGTAAAACCAGATACACTGTATAGTTAAAAATAGTTTTTACTTCCAATAAGAGATTTTTAGCAGAGTCAAATAAC
>JANHFN010000689.1:418100-428320 GCA_032468175.1 Toxicocalamus goodenoughensis
GTTTTTTATCTGGCTGTACACCGCCCCGAGTCCTTCGGGAGAGGGGCGGTATAGAAATTAAATTATTTATTTATTTAAATTATTTATCAGTGAAGGAATGACTTTCATTTCCATGTCTAATTGTCAAACTGCCAAACTACTTTTAGCTTTTAGACAGAAGCTGCCTTCTTGGAACACATCTAGCTTGCTCATCATGGCTGTAAGTCATGACAGTTGTAAAACTATGGTACTGACTATTTTTGTGGTGGTTGTTAAGCAAATGCCACTGTTGCAAAGTGGCTGCTACAATAATTAAGCAAATTAAGTGAACCAGTGGTTTGTTATGGTAGTTTTGCCATAAAACAGTAATAAATGTCAGCTTTCAGCAAACTGTTATAATATGTGGTCATACGATTGTGGGATACTGCAAACAGTTGTAAAGGTGGCCCAGTTGCCAAGTGCTGAAGTTTAGTCATGTGACTCCCATTCAGGGCAATTGCTGAATCCGGGCCCTAAGTAGCCCTGAGGTAAATCCTTTATATATTTGAATTGTTGCTAAAGGCAATCTGTATTGCGTATTAGTAGCAAAGCACAGAGTTCCATTAACACATATTATTTTGTTTTTTATTATTTACTTCTAGATTTTCCTTATTACTCCTTAATCTGGAAGAATACTACTTTGAACAACATACAGCTAATTATATTTTAAAGAAAGATAGCAAGGGAATAAGGTAAAACTCTTTTCATAAAAGGGAAAACACTAATATTATACTGTTTCAAAATTTTGCAATAACTTTGTCTTCTAATACTTAGGAAAATTAAAGGATCATTTAAAATCTGCTCAAAATCAGTGATATTTGAGCCTGATGAAATAAGCCATCCCATTATTAAGGTAAGTAGATGACTAAGTAATATCAAGAATTTTGGTTGGTTTTAACATCAAACTCGAATGAAATTTTCTTTTTTCTGTGAATTCACATAGATTCCTTTGAGAGATTGTATTAAAATTGAAGCACCAGAATATAGTGGGAATTATTCCTTTACAAGGTAAATGCTTTTAAAGATGTGTTAAACACATATTTGTTTAATGTCAACACAACTGAATAGTGTGATAATATTATTTTCTTTTCCCCCAAATCTGTGTTTTAGTGGTACTTCTGGGCAGATTGCTATTTTATCTAGTCAAGTAAGTAACAAATAATATGAAAGTCCTTGTTTACAGTTTTTAAAATGTCATTTTTAAATTAAAATGCAAATTCTTATAAATTTGAAAGATTTTTCTGAGTTTTGCCATGATCTCTGAAAAGGCTTCTAATTCAGATCAAACTCTATTTGTTATGAAATTTGTATTTTATCAAGACAGCTTTGAAACTTCCATCATAATTCATACTGTAAGTGACAGTGGAACAATTACTCCAGGAGCAATGCTTAATGATGATATATTGGTTAACACTGTAAAAATATATCAGATTTCTGTTGCTGCTATATAAACTTAAAGGATACAAGAGATTTGTCAAATAATAAGCATAATAATGCATAAGGAAGTTCAATGAAGTTATGTAGTATAACGATAGGTGACTTCAGCTCTGCCATTTGTACAACAGTGCTATAGTGGGACATAAATCATGATGCTGATAAGATAAGCATCCCTGATTGAACACACTTAACAGAACTGGTTTGTGTCAAAAGTGTGAATTCAAATGACCCTGTTAGAAAAACTTGTCAACTTTGAACAGCAAAAGTTTTGCTGTGCCCCAGACTTATTAGCTCAGGGAAGCAAAACATTTTTATCATAAATCTTTGCACAAGCAAATATTTGTTTTAGGTTCTTCAAAGCAGAATCATACAGAGAAAAGTAACAAATTGTATGAAGAAAAAAGACAAGAGGTCTGATAGCTAATGTAAAATGAAAATAAAATGGATAAAGGATAACATCAATCTGCATGCTTAATAAGCTCAATCAATAGAGAAGATTTTCTTCACTCAGGAAGCAATAAACAGCATGCTTGGCATTGTAAGAAGTAAAATAATAGTAAAGAGGAAATAATGGGAAGCTCAGACAAGATCATGAAGCCAAAGAGTACTTCTATGACAACAAAGATCAGAACTTGATTGCAGAAAATACGACTTCAGCAACAGAGTGGTCAATGTTTGGAATACTCTACCTGACTCTGTGGCTTCTTCCCCAAACCCCAAAAACTTTAACCTTAGACCTCACCCCTTTCCTAAGAGGTCCTTAGGGGGTGTGCACAAGCGCATCAATCGTGCCTACCATCCCTGTCCTATTGTTTCTTTTTATTTTTCTTATGTATTATGTATCCATCTCATGTATTCAAAACTATGTTTATACTTCTACCTGTTACCTTGTAAGCAATTAACAAATCAAATAAATAAATAAATAGAATGTATCAGAATATCAAATATTCCCCTCTATTAAGATCAGAATAGTTAAAGCAGTGTACTTCCTAATGGTATTGTATGGGTGAAAAAGTTGAACATTGATAGATGGCTTTTAATTGCAGCTTTGATTATGGTTAAGATCATGGGCTAAAAGAACCAGTCAATGAGTCCTGGAAGATAAAGTGGTAGTGAGGCAATGATTAATAAACAAAAACTCTACAGATGATGCACTAGAAAAAAATAACTGCTTGGCATGATTGGGGAAAATGAAAAAAAGGGGAAGACAATGGAAAAGAGAGAGAAAAGGATCAAGAATATCATTTGAATGTCCCTGAAAGAACAATAACTATGATTTGCCACTGTGCATGGAAAATGGCTGGCTTGGTGATTCTGGGAGTTGACGTCCACGCATCCTAGAGTTGCTAAGATTAAGAAACACTGAAGTAAAGAAACAACAAAATGGAGAATGTTTGTCCATAAAGTCACCGGGATTTGTGTCTGACAATGTCACTATCTATAGGGAAACTTTTAACTTTTAAATAAAGGTGAAGTTAAACGAGGGTCACAGTGAAATATCAGACTACAATTTGGATTTGGTTTTTGTAAAAAAAACTTTTAAAATGAAAACGTAATTTTCACTTAAAATGAAAAAAAGGTTAGGAGCATGATCTGATAACTTTCTGAACAGTTGCTATCCATTTATTCATGCTTTATAAGTTTTCCTGCATTTTGGATAATATCTAATAGCTACAGTATGTTGCAAAAAAAGTGCTAAACAAGTTATCCTTTTCTAAAGGCTTTTCTCACTAAAGAACAAAATATCATCGCACCCTTTAAAACTGAAAGAGTAAGTATATACGCTTCCATTTAAAGAAAAAAAATGTTATGTAACTATATGCTTTGTCTCTGAAAAATTTTTTTTTTTAAAAAATAACTTGTTAGTGTTTTAACATAATCTTATTTTAATATAAAAATATTACAGTGCCTTTTAATAGTTTAGGATATGAACTGTTAAATAAAACTTTTTAGGTGAAATATACAAACAATGTTTGATTTGTCAAATGTCATAAACAAGAAAAAGAATAAGAAACGAGAATTATAATACATCAACTAGATTGGAGTATCAGAAATAACAGGGATTACATCTAGAATTTGTTTGCATGGCATGCAGATGTTAAACTAGACTCTTCCTAATTTGAAGAGGTTGTGTGTGGGTTTTAATATAATTTTAATTATCTCTTTTTGTTAGGGTCAAACTAAATATGTATTTGAACTGGATGTTGCTGGAAAAGTCGAAGATATCATACAAACACTTCATCAAGTATGAATAGTTGTTGGTTTTATTGCTGCCTGTAGCATGGGATTTAGCTAATGAAACAGAGTAAACTCTCTTATCTAGTCAAATATTTGAAACAACTAACAAATGGCTATTCTTTTCCTTTTGCATGGTAGTCCTGAGTTAAATGTGGCGAATCAATTATTAGGCAATCCTGCAGACTGCTTCTGCAATCCCATAGAACAATCTGTGTCCTAGAGGCTGTTGAAAATTAGTAGACATGTACAAAACCACATTTCCAAGCGATCAAAGAAGAAATTTATATCGGTTTCTTATTTTTTATTTGTAGCAGTAATGAGTATAACTCTGCTTAGAAAAGCTGTGTTTACTAATCATGAACTAGTAGCAGCACCTAGCCAATTTTGAGTGATCTTGAAAAGGCTAAGCAAGAATGTGGCCTGATTTGTATTTACCACAGTAAATTTCTTGGCTATGGGTTTCACTGGAAAACTGAAATAACATTACAGAAGAAATCAATGTCAAAATCATTTCATATCTCTGCCAAAGAATCTACATGGATGTAGGCACCAGTCAAACTTGAATCAAGGGAAATATTGCTGCTGAGAATAGTACTATTGGGACAAAATTCTTATGAATGCACATATATGGATGGAGGTATAAAAATCTTGGTAAAGTTAAATTTGTTAAGAATCTATATCAAGAATTGACCTTTCAGGGAGTGTATGAGACACTTCGTTTACTGTTGTATTCTACTTTTAGGATCTTCTGCTACGGCTCTTAAGTTTTTATCATTTCAAAATAGTGATTAAGTAGGCTAATATTTTTCAGCAGTTGTTATTGGAGGGGGGGCTCTTGATATAAAAAGGGGTTACTGGGGGTTATATGTGGCTCTAAAGCTATGAATTGTGACTCTTGATCTATGATTTATAATTATGTATGTCTGTTGTGATGCAAGTCTGTAGATAAAAATGGATATAATGCAACATTAGTAATTCTGACAGAAGTCTCACCTGTATCTGTGAACTTCAACTCCTTTATATCTGGGAAAACGTCTAAATTTCATTTGATTGCTTCTGTTTTTTAACAGTTATACAGAGCATCACACTTGGACAAGCTAGGGGACCAGGCTGCTATGGTAAATATGTACTAGAGATGCAGTATTAATGTAATGATTAATGTGACAATCTTATTTGCATTAAAAATTTAAAGCTGATTATTGTTATTATTTTAAATCAGATAATTGCTATTCTACAGTCACGTTTGGCCAGAACATCATTTGATAAGAACAGGTATGTTTTTCTATGTTGGTTCAGGAAACATCTCATCTTTTCACTCTTAGTTTTTTCTTTTAAATAATTAACATGCTTAGGAAAATATTAAAAGCAAAGAGTAGATCAGCAATAGGAAACTATGTGTACTGATTTACAATGTTTTCTCTATTTATATGTGTTTATCTTACTATGCTAAATTCTGAATTTTTGAATTGCTTATTTCTGTGACAAAATAAAGATAACCAAAGAAGTCTAAAGTAAACCCCCTTTGTTGGTTGACATGTTATTGTTCAGTACCGTAAAAAGGATTTCACACTTGTTGTTATAATATATATAAAGTAGTAAATAGTGTATTCTAAACTATCCATAAAAATGTGATAGAGAACTCTGGGATGTTATGATAGGAATAAGTAGAAACTTACACTGGGCATTCTTCATTATTTGAATAGATTTCAGAATGTTTCTGAAACGCTACATATGGAATGTAAAGCAGAAATGGTCACTCCATTAGTAACAAATCCAGGGCATGTATGCATCACTGATGAAAACCTGTATTTCCAGCCTCTCAATGGCTATCCTGTGAGTAATTTGCATTTTCTGATCTGCTGCTATTAAAGCCTTGATAAGTGTGCTAGCAAAATATTCTCCAAGTGTATACAATGTGTTTTTTATTTGGCCCTCAAATCAAATCGTACAATTCATCCTCCAATGAATTCTGCTTTTAATGTAAATCAAACAATCCTGTCATTTTCTATAGGTGCTATATTTCTACAGGCTGATGAAATCTAATTTCAACTTAAGCCTGCTTTTTAAAAATATCCATATTATAATTAAGGATAACAATATTAAAGCACACAGACAAGTGCTGGCCAGTTAGTACACCACCTTATCAGTGGTAGAAAACTAGCCTTGGGTCATTTCCTAATTGGTGACTTATAGCACTGGACTCAATCAACTATTGTGTCAAAGTAGCAATAAAGAAGAGAGACTTATATCACTTCATTATGGCTCAAATAATGACATGAACATGGTATAGTTAATAAATGGAAAATGTCCTTAATGGCTATTTTGTTACACACTGATGATTCTGGGAAATACAAGCTATGGCTTGCATATGTGGATTTCAATTGATATTTGAGATCCACCTGGCTTTTCTGTGGTAGTTAAGTTAAACATTTTTATCTGTTGTCCAGGTTTCATACTATCTCAATTTCGTACTATCTCAAAGAAAGTCAAAGTGTTCTTGCTGTGATGCTAACAAACTAGAAAGTAGATTCATGTATTTCCTTGTGGGAAGCCATGGTATCTTCTGCTCACTTGTATATGTATAATTATATCACACAAAGTTTCTATAATGTGAATCTGTCCTTAACATCAAAAAGTTGGCTTAATTTTTAATTAGCTTCCATAACAAATAGCTGGCTATTTTCAGAACACATACAATTACTGAACAATCTCAGAAATTGCCTCTCTGAAATTAAGATAATTGACCCATCCTCTTAAAAAAAATCCCAACAATCTTCCAAAATGGTTTTTTCTTGGATTTAACATTGAGACTCACTGTTGATAAAGTGCTAGAGGAGAAAATGCATCTTCTATCTAGAACATGTGACTAAAACTGGAAGAAATGTGTCATCTTTTGACTTCTTTCCTTATAGAAACCTGTGGTACAAGTGGCACTGCGTAGTGTCAGACGCATCTATAAAAGAAGACATAGCCTGTCGCCTTTGGTAAGATAATACCTGCTTTTGATCCTTGCTATCAGAGATGTGTTTCATGGGTTTAAATTTAGCTATTTCAATTCCTTGGGAAACAAGTATTATACAGTATAATTTAAATGGTACCAAGTGCTCGCCTAGTAAAAATAAATTAATTGCAATGACTTTTTATGCTATAAAAATAATGTAGGCATTGCTTTTGCTATTGTGAAAACAATAAGAAGCAGATATCTATGCTTAACATTGCTATATGGATCCGGGTTAATTCAGTGATTTTGTTAACTTCATTGCATGTCATTTTAATTTTTTTTTTTAATTTTCAAGGGTCTGGAAGTATTTTGCACCGAGAATGATTTATGTTCAGACATCTATTTGAAATTCTACAACACTGAGGACCGAGATAATGTATATTTCTACGTGTCAACATATTTAGGTTTCAACAACAATCTAATAAATAATATAGTGTGTGTGTGTGTGTGTGTGTGAATCTAACTTCAGCTTTTTTTGTATAGATTTAGCTTTTATAGAAGATTGGAAGTATTGCATAGAAAAAGAGTTCTTTATTATTTTGTGGAGATACTTAGCGCAAGTTCTTAGCACTGTCTTTACACTTGTATATGATTAGCACAAGAAAGCCATTGAAAGATGAGAATCAAGCAAAGAGAGTTCTATATCTTCCGTATCATTTGATAATATTTTCTACATAACCAGAAGAGAAGCTTTAATGTAAGGAAGGAAAATATTGCAACCTGGGTCAAATAACAAAGATTAGATATATATTTTGATTAAGGTTTCTGTTGTTATCTATGCTTTTTCCCCAATATTTTTAAATAAAAAAATTCTCTTAACCAATAATGTTTAGATTGGGTGGCAGAGATAATTATGGCAGAATGTATTAACCATATAATTTACTTGAAACTTTAAATAGCGGAGTTTAGTTGTTTTTGTCATAGTGATCATTACAGGCACAGACCCATAAAAAATAGCAATAGCGCTTATATATTGCTTCATAGTGCTTTACAGCCCTCTCTAAGTGATTTACAGAGTCAGCATATTGTCCCCAACAATCTGGGTTCTCATTTTTACTGACCTTGGAAGGATAGAAGGCTGAGTCAAACTTGAACCTGTCAAGATTGAAGAAATTGAACTCCTGGCATTGAGCAGAGTTAGCCTGCATACGGCATTCTAACCTCTGTGCCACCACGACTCTTATTATGTAACTATAATAGTAACTATTATAATTTATTTTTCTGTTCATCTTTTATGCCTAAGTTTTTATTTTGTTTTTGTTAGAAAAAAGACTTTGAAAACTAGTAAAAACTGAATTTAAATGAATTTGGAATCTCAACATTAGCAAAAGAGCATGGATAGAGTACAAGCATTTGACCTGTACAACACTTCAGAAATAATATAGAGAAAGTGGTTCAGAATGTGGGATTCTCTAGACCAGCCAGGTTTTTTTCCTGCAGTTGCACAGCCAATTTATGTAGCTGCCCTGTGATACAGGTAGTCCTCAACTTATGGCCACAATTGGGACTGAATTGTTAAATGAAGTGGTCTTTCAGTGAATTATGCCTCACTTTACAAGTCTTTTTGCTGTGGTCAGTGAATCAACATGGCTGTTAAATAAATCATGTTTGTTAATGAATACAGCTCCCCAACATTGCCTTTGCTTGTTGGAAAATTGTAACTGGTGAACACAGGACCCCAGGATGCTGCCGTCTTAATAAATGCATGCTAATTCCTAAACTCTCAAACTATGATCAAATGACTGCGGGAATGCTATGACAGTAGTAAGTGCTAGGACTTGTCATAAATCACTATTCAGTGCCATCGTAACTTTAAATGATTGCTAAACAAATGGTCGTAATCCGAGGACTACTTGTATTGAGAAAATGTGGTGATTTAAAAAGAAACAAATAGGTGGCACATTTTCACCAGTTTCTTGCAACTGAATGCAAAGCATTACATATCTTTTACAAACTAATGACAAAAGTCAGCAGACCAAGCCAGTTCATAAATGTAGTAGTACTAGAATAGCTCAGCAGTTCCAGCAACTCTTGCCCCTGAAGCCATGTTTTCTCTTAGACAACAATCTTTGTATTTGCCTATCTTTGAATCTCAGACTTTATGCCTAAAACAAAGTGGAACATGAAACACACCTATAGTTAATTTGAATGAAATCGTAAATTCCCCACAGGAAATTTGTTTGTAAGAGGCAGCAACATGTCTACTAGGAAGGCACGCATGAAGTTCGGAGAAATCTTCGTCTATGCACAAGAAGAAGCTGAACAGAGCCCACAGCAGCTCTTTAGCACTTTGTCATGGTTGCAGGAACTATTGGCTTTGCTCCAACATTTGATCTGATTTCAGTCAATACTGTTGGGAAAATTTTAATAATGCAACCATGACACAGCATTTGAAACAGCAGGTATAAATAGACTTTTACAATAGATTGGTTCTAATATAGATCTTGAGACATATGAAAAGCCTGAAACTTGAGCTCAGAATATTTAGTACAGTACCACAAAATATGTTGAAAGATAGGAGGGCAGCTATGTATGGTGTAATCCAAACTCAAATGAGGTATGAGCATTGGTCAGTGGGATACTCAAAGAGAAGTCTAGTTTGGATTAAGAGCAGTGCATCAAAATGTGTGTAGGGTGAGGATAAAGATGATTAAAGTCCTCAAAGATTAAACAAAACAAATTAATATAACTGATTTTATTCGCATCATATTACTTTATTTGTATATTTTAAGGTAGGCAGAATGCCTTCTCCATCATCAGCCATCCCAAGATTCTCATTATCAGTTTTTTTGCCATGAAATTTCCATGGAAGACAATAGCTCAGAAGATAGTTACTTAGAAAAACTACTGGAGGATTGCTGTTAATAATTGCTCATTTTTATATTAGAACGTAGACATATATAGAATAGGGATGACAAGATAATTCTTTTGTGGGGAATAGCTTCACCCATTTCTCATAAATCTGAATACGTGCTGTCATACCTGCCTTATCTGATCAGTGATAAATGATGGCTCTGTAAGCTTTGCGGGATAGAAATTCAACCTAATACAAGTTCCTTGGAGAGCTTTAATGGCAAATTATATTAATTTCTTTTTTGCAATCTGTCACATTTTCTGTATCCTAGAAAATCATATTACGGAGCACACCGCGGAGAGCTACATGTTACAATGGCAACGAGGACATATCTCAAACTACCAATACCTTCTTCATCTCAATAATCTGGCTGATCGGAGCTGCAACGATCTTTCCCAGTACCCTGTCTTTCCATGGATCATAGCAGATTATTCTAGCTCAGAACTAGGTAAGACTTCTTTGGAGACAAGCAAAGTAAATGCAATGGGACTATCCAGACAAGATACCCGTGCAGCTGTATACTTGTGCTGTCAGTTCATTTTCTCAAACTTGTTTCCAAAATGGAATAGTGTTTAGTAGCAACATACACACACACACACACACACACACACACACACACACACACACACACACACACACACTTGTTATAAAACCCCATTATATTAGATTTTG
>JANHFN010000690.1:1238-16561 GCA_032468175.1 Toxicocalamus goodenoughensis
TCCTTCCTTCCTTCCTTCCTTCCTTCCTTCCTTCCTTCCTTCCTTCCTTCCTTCCTTCCTTCCGTCCTTCCTTCCCTCCCTCCCTCCTTTCTGTAGTCCTTCCTTCCCTCTAGTCTTTCCTTCCTTCCTTCCCTCCCTCCCTCTCCCTCTCCCTCTTCCTTCCTTCTTTCTTTCCAACTTCAAACCTCAACAGAAGATCCCCATCGAAGTATCAGCCCATTGAGTCGCACGTGGAAAACTCTTCTAACCCTCCCCACGAGGCCTCTGACTGTGCTGGGATCTGTCAATCTTTCAAGACTGGATCTTCCAACTGGGGAGTTTCAAACTGCTCTCTGACTTTAGCTTAGCCTTTCACTGGAATTCTGCTTTTTCAATGCACTGGGGTTGCCCTTGAGAACCAAAATATGGGTCTGGGGTGCCGGTATTGGAAACCCGCCCTGCTTCCATCCCATCTGCTTCTACTCATCCAGAGGCCAATGCTTACAGTCCTCACGGCAGACCCAGGCAACTCTAGTCAACAAACTACCATCGCTGGGGAGATGTCACAGTTCTGAAGAAGGACACGAAGAAGCTTTGGGCCATGAATTGGCAGCTGAGCTTTTGAAAAACGATCCCTGGGAGATGGAATGCAGGCCGTTCCTTGAAAACATTAGGAACAAAGAAAGACAAGATGAGAAAGGGTGGAGAAAAAGAGGACAATAACCCATCATTAGCCATCCAGGCTGAATCCTGCCCTTGAAAGCCAGTTGTGCAGGTTCTGATGTATATAAGGAAATGCATTCCAGGGAACTGGGGTGGTTTCTTCTCTGATGACAGAGTTGAGGCCGGTGCTAAAGACACCAGCCAACCACAGGTCAAAAAGGAGAATGTTCTCCTTAACAGTAAGGTGGTCATCCAAGCAGACGTCGAGGGAAATTCTCAATCAACCAAGTCGTGGTTGTCCCAAAGGTGGTTTTTTTTATTCCCAAAAGGCAACTGTGCTTTGTTTTTCCTTGAAGACGTTTCAAGGAAGCTTCTTCATCTCTGACTGGAAGGTGGGGAATGGCCTTCAAAGAAAAACCAAGGAAGTCCAGTTGCCTCTTGAAAAAGCACCTTTGAGGCAACCATGACCTAGATGATGGAGAATCTCCATAGATATATCCAAGAAGCTTCTTCAGTTCTGGGTGAACTATTCAGTTCTTCAGTCAGAACAGAAGCAGCTTCCTGGATCAGAAGTGAAATGTCTTTAAGGAAAAACAAAGTCCAGTTGTCTTTTGAAAAAGTCTACTTTGGACATTCGACTGGTAAACCCCCAATTCATTGGGAAGCTGGTGAAATTTCTCCCAGGCTTTCCTTTCAACCAGAAAGCTCAAATCTCCTGGGATTCCTCTCGCCAGCTAGGATTCAGAAGTAGGTTAGGTTTAAGTCCAGAGGTTCCTCTAGTCAGCTGATTTCTCCTCCTGCCCAGATTAGGTCATTGTTCTTCCCATGTCAGCTCACCTGATGTTCATTACTCCATCTTGTGACTCCTTATCTCATCTTTTAATTACAGATTAGGCAAAGAATTCCTCATTTCCCTTTCATTTCCCCCCTCCCTACCCAACTCATTGAATAGGATAATATTTGGGTACTATCTACCAATGTTTATCTTGACCTGGCATGCTAAACTGGGTTAAGGAAGGGTTAGTGTGTGGGATAAATGCCATAAACCTAACCCGTTTTGGCACGTGAGAAGGATAATTTTAGTTTCCAACAGCTCAAGAGAGGTTTGGAGTTAAACTAAGGTCCCTGTGATGGAAGAGAGGGTTAAAAAAAGGGTTAACCCCATCTCAAAAACCATATGTGATTTGCTGAAAAACCAAGCTTTCTAAAAACCAGGAGGATGTACTTCCCAGAATAAGCTATCTTTCCTTCTAATCATGGACGCCCAACATTGATTACGTTATCAGTCATGCTGTCTCTTTAAGAATCAATGACAGTTTGTCCTTGGTTGCTTCAGATCAAGATCAAACCAACCTGACTGAGTCAACCTGAGTATCGAGGACTTCATTTCTGCCACTCTCCCAGTTAGCCACCAGAACGAAACTGGGGGTGAACCATCTGACTATGTTCTGACTCCTCTTTAATATCCTCCTGATTAGAGGGGAAGAAGAGAAGGAGGTTCTAGAGCAGGAAAATCTGGGTTAATGTAACTTTGGAATGATTTTGGGTGGGTGGATGGGTGGATTTCCAATACCACTCTCTGTTTGTACTCATTCCCTACCACCATCATTACATCCTTGGAGAGCCATGGACAAAACAGCCACCGTGACAGAATGCCTAGAGATGCCTTCTTTTGAGAGGGAGTGCTCTCTAGGATTTCATCTTGAACTCTACAGATGTTACAGAATGCCATGCTTGGTTCTTTTCTTTATATTCAATTCAACATTAAATTAAGACCTTTTTATTTGGGCACTTGAATATGTCTTTCTTTCATTCACGTGAGAGGTGGACAGCTCAAGAAATGACCAAGGAAGGACAAAAGGGAAATGTAGGAGCCCTTATCTGTATCCTCTCAATTGGGTTGACTTCAGAGGACCAACGGCCCTTGCTAAGAATTCTCAAAGTAAGAATGTCATTTCTAGGGATGCTAAGTATTTGGGGCACCCACCTTCACTGAATTCAACCACCTCAAAGGATCATTGAGCTAGGATTTGGTTCTGTGCTTGCCAGAAGATCAAATCACCTAAATGACTCAGCCGCTGTGACACAACCCAAATGCAATCCTATAGGATGGTTTCAGAGGTTGAGAGCATTAAACATGATGTGGAAACATCAGGGTTCACCCAGTAACTAACTACTTGGGAGTAAGCCTTACACAAGTCTGATTAAAGGGCATAGCTTCTGTCCAGGATGCCAAAATGACTAGGGAAAGTGAGAAGTGAAAATTTAAAGGTTATGTTCATTAGTTTTTTGGGGGGGAAATTAGTTGCAGGGTTCCTGATGCCTTTTTGAAGAATTCTATTAGGGAAACATTTTCATCTTTTAGGAAGTTGAGGTGACTGCCTTGTATGAGTTGGATGAGTAAAAAGGCCCAAGGATTAGCTCACAAGCCAGTTCTCTTTGTCAGAAGATAAAGTCATGCCCCATCTTATTCCTTTTCCCAAGTTATCACAAGTTTTGGGGTGACCTTCTCAAGGTGCTGATGGAATCAAGAAGGGTGTATTCATGGTGTCTTCATGTCTTGAAGGGGTCTAGAAGGGCATTCTGAAGGTTAAGATCAGGATATCTAGATGATATATAAGGTCCTTCAACACTAGCTAATTCTATTCCTACAATGTGCCATAAGATAAGTTAAGACAATGATGTAGTGAGTTGCTAGTCCTTTATACAACTTCATGATGGAGTAGACATCTCACCGTAGTTCTCCCTGGTCCTAAGCCATCCTTCATCCATCAGGCCTCCCTCTACCAAGAACCTCAACTGGAAGTGGCTAAAAATCACCAGACAGACTTCAATCTTGTGGAAATCTTTCTCTTCGTTAAGAAAAAAGACAAATACATGTCAGAAAGAACCAGAGAGGGAAACGACTTCACAAAACACTCAGAAGCAACCTTCATTCCGTGAAACTAAGCTGAGAAACTCTTCATCCAGCCATAGAGACATATAACCTGGACCAAAGGTCTTCAAACTTAGCAAGACTTGTGGACTTCAACTCCCAGAATTCCTGAGCTAACATGACTAGAGGAGGAATTCTGGGAATTGAAGTCCACAAGTCTTCAAGTTTGAAGACCCCTGACCTAGACAATTGCTGTCCCTCCACAGGTTGGTGCTGGACTTTATATGTTTTATGGAGATTCTCAGTCATCCAGATCATGGTTGTTTGACTGAACTGTTGGTCAGATCTGAAGAAGCTTCTAAGATGAGAAGCCAAGTGTCTTCAAGGAAAAACAAAGTCCAGTTGCCTTTTGAAAAAGCATCTTTGGGACATGATGGAAACCACATTCTTTCTGCCTTGTCTTGCTACATTTTTGAATTGCCCCTGACAGCTCATTGCCCAAGAGATATCTCTGAGTCTCCTTTATTTTCCCCCACAGGTGTTAGCTGCAGGTTTTGTAATTGACAATTAGTTCAGGATTGGAATGAGTAATGACCCAGCTGAATTATTGCAAGATTTTTTTCCTGGGTTGGGCCCCTGACTTCATGATAATGGGACACACCTCACCCCAGTTATTGTATGTGTCTCAGGCAGTTCCATAAATCAATATGAGCTGACGGTGTGGTTTTATGGACAGATATTTATTTTTCCTTCGCCAGATAATATCTGTGGCATGTCTCCTCAGAACTGCCCCATGCATAGATTAAATGGTGGCAGTGAAGACGATTAAGCAGAACATGGAATGCAATTTTCAATGTGCTCATCCATCTTTTTAGTTGCATCTCACATGGCTTCTTGGTGCTGGTTGTGGAGGTAGATCATTAACTGTTGGGTGATCATGATGGATGATCATTAATAGTGGCTTTTCCGATTGATCTGAAGCTATCCAAATGCCCATCTTGCTGATCTTGGCCAACCGTCTTAGAATAACTCTATAAATATATGTGTGACATTGAAAGCCTGCAGAATTAAGAGGTCTTCTGAAGACAGTTGACCAACAATAGAAAGCCAGACTTCATCTTAGTGCCAATAAAAGAGACAATTGGGAGAGGAACAGGAGAGAAACCTTTAAGCTTTGAGTTATTCAGTTTGGCTTTGTTCTGATCAGTGCACAAAATGAAGTCCATTATCCCTTTTAAAATGTCCTCCTCCTAGCATAATGTCATTATTTTCCCTTGAAAAAAATGCCCAAAGGTGCTAAGAGTGGACAATTCCTTCCACATTTGCTTCACCATAAGGAAAAAAAATGTTCCTTCGTGCATAATCAGAAATAGCTGGTAGAGAAACAAAAGAAACATCATTGGATCTAAGCTATGGTTTCTCCTGTAAGGAATCTGGAGTCTTCATATTTGGAAGGAACGTTGGTAGAAACCAGCTTGGTAGAAATCACCTGGACCTTCTTCAGGTGTTTCACTGCAGACAATCAGCCTGCAGTTTCCAAGGCCAAGATAAATAGACCTGCAAGACATTCCATGTGGAACGTTAGCATGAAGATGTTTGTTAAATTTAATTAACTCCAGTTATCTCAGGAGTTACCCTGGCAAGGAAGCAATGCTGATTGGTGATTTTGCCCAGAGGGGAAAAATCAGATTTGCTGATCCAGCATAGATACATTTTGAAATGTTTGCAAGATGGGACAAATGGAAGGGACAATCTCTCATACCCTTCTCTAGCAATATTCCAATGTTGGTTGCTGTCAAAGTTGGCTCATTTTTTGGGTCAGGGATGAAAAGTCCGGCGTGCTTTGAAAAATTGAGTTGTACATCTATGAGACACCCGAAGAGTAGGAACGGGCAGGAATAATGAAGAAGTTTTGGAATAAAAATTAAGACATTTTAGTGGGAATAAAACATCTGTAGTCAAATGGGAAAATTCCTGTAGCGGAACCAGTATAACAGAATTGGAAGGGACCTTGGAGGTCTTCAGACAAATGGGTATCCAATGTCTTCTTTAAAACCTCCAGTGATGGGAGCACCCACAACCTCTGAAGGCAAGTTGTTCCATTGATTGATTGTTCTCACTGTTAGTAAATTTCTCCTTAATTCTAGGTTGCTTCTCTCCTTGGTGAGTTTCCATCTGTTGCTTCTTGTTCTGCCTTCTGATGCTTTGGAGAATAGGTTGACCCTCAAATATTGGAAGACCGCTATCATGTCACCCCTTAGTCCTTCTTTTCATTAAACTGAATATACCCACATCATGAAATGGAAGTACTGCGAAGAACCGTTCTTCATATGTTTAAGCCAGGGAAGATCTGAGATTCAATTCAGATTCAATTCAATTCATTGGGTGGAATCTCTGAATTGAAATGAGATTCAATCAAATCGTGAGGTCAGCTTCAACTATAAAATTGAACCAATTGCTTCATATGATGGTCTTTCTCCATGGATATAAAACCTCTATTCACAGTACATTCATTTCACGATGTCAATCCAGCATTCTGGAAACCTCAGACACTAACCATGAAAAGATGGATAGTGTACAAAATTCAAACAGATATAAGATAGAGGAAATTCATGGTACCTGGTATTCTGATGTCTTATGTTCTTCAACTTTTCCCTTTTTAAAAAAAAAAAAAGTACCTATGATTATAACATAGAAGTCTTCCCATTGCAAAAAAAAAAAAGACCCCACCTTCGATTAAGAACTTTAACAATTGTCTTTTCCTCAATTAATTAATTAAACCAGAAAATAATGATGGTTATTTCCAGCTTTTACACTCATCTAAGGCCTTCTGCGTACGCAATTTAAGCATCTGAACACTCTGATCCGTAGCAACTGAACTTGGACATAATTTGGAGATTTAGACTGCTCATATGACCGTGTATCTAAGTAGAAGGTATATATTTAATTTAAAGAGAGGGTCTACAGTTTATCCAAGTCTTCCCTCACTCATCAGTGACTTTCTTGTTTCCCACTGACTTTGTTCAATGACCACCAAAGAGCCAAAGAAGGAGAAGATCTCAAAAGCTAGATGCGTGATGGACACCATCCATTCTGAGATGATACTTCTGAGTCAAACAAAAACTTCCAATTATCTTCAAGCAAAGAAGGTGACCAGTGGGTCCATCACGGATCACCTTATACCCTTCCTCACTGTTCTGTTTCTAAGCGTAGCCCCTGCCAATTGCAAGGTTGAGGGGTCTAACAACTTCTCTCTGCCCTATGGGCCAGTGAAGAAGATTGGCAGATATTGCATCAACCCATCTCAGGAAGCCATGTTCAAGAAGGGAGTTGCCTTCCCGAGGACAGTGATTAATCCAGCCTTGTGAAAATTTAGAGTCATCCTGATTTGCACACTATCAGAAGGGCTGGGCTTGGGGACAATATAAAAGTGTTTGACATTGGGGAACAACTTAATTCCTTCCAGCATTATCTCAGAGACCTGTCAGGTAAGACTTTCTGCTCTTAGCGCTTCTCGATGGAGTTTTAATTTCATCCTGATAGTCTACATTTCCTGGGTTGCTTGGATAATCTCTTTCAGCTCCATTGATATTATTACCTCTGACCCAAGCTTCTACTCGTCTTGCTACTGGGGTTACTACTTGTGCTACTACAGTGTGTAGTTACGATTCCTATAATTGTAACTTTTTGTGGTAACCATGCATTAAGGGTAATTCATCCAGCAGGGCGTTTATTATACGAAGATGATTCATTCTGCATTTTGTGTTGTTTGACAGAAAGCTTTTTATGGGCTATCTTTGGAAGATGATATATAAATTGTAATAATCAGAATAAGAGTTGGAAGGGACCTTGGAGGTCTTCTAATCCAACCCCCTGCTCCAGCAGGAGATCCTATACCATTCCAGACCAACGGTTGTCCAAACTCTTCTTAAAAACTTCCAATGTTGGAGCATCCACAAGTTCTGGAGGAGATTGTTTGAGTTTCTGCACAGGCTTGGGAAGCTATTAATGATAAGCAGTTTGATCATTCCTTTCTTGCAAATGTTTTGTGTCTGTGAAAAGTTGAGAACATCAAATGTGAACCTTTTCTCTCTGATTTTCAGATTTTTGGAGTGAAAATGGCATCTTCCCAGAACCAGCATCAATGCAAGCAAACTCCTACTTTGCCACCTGAAATCTGCAAGACAGCACCATGCCCACCAGAGCAACAATGCAAGCAACCCCCAGTTGTGGAAATGCCAAAACCTAAGCCATGTCCTCCACAGGAGCCTCCCTGCAAGGAGCCACCAGTGGTGGTCATCCAGACTCCGTGTCCAGAGCCTAAGCCGTGTCTTCCAAAGGAGCCTCCATGCAAGGAACCTCCAGCTCCAACCCCATGTCCTCCAGAGGAGGAACAGTGTTGTCAACAGAAATCTCAATACAAGAAGCCACCAGTCATCCCAATTCCATGCCCAGAGCCCAAAAAACCACAAGAGCCTCAATGCAAGGAGCCACCAATTGTGGTCATCCCAACTCCATGCCCAGAACCTAAACCGTGTCCTCCAAAAGAACCTCCATGCAAGGAACCACCAGCACCAACTCCATGTCGTCCTAAAGAACCAGAACCATGTCGTCCAAAGGAGCCAACTCCAGATTGCCAACAGAAGACTCAATGCAAGCAGCCTCCAGTGGTGGTCATCCCATCTCCAGAACCCAAACCGTGTCCTCCACAAGAACGTCAATGCAAGGAGCCACCAGTCGTAGTCATCCCAACTCCATGCCCAGAACCCAAACCGTGTCCTCCACAAGAACGTCAATGCAAGGAGCCACCAGTTGTAGTCATCCCAACTCCATGCCCAGAACCCAAACCGTGTCCTCCACAAGAACGTCCATGCAAGGAGCCACCAGTCGTGGTCATCCCAACTCCATGCCAAGAACCCAAACGGTGTCCTCCTCAGGAGCCTCCATGCAAACAACCACCTCCCTGTGACCAGCAGCAGCAGAAGAAGCAGCCATGTTCATGGCCACCCCAGAATAAATGAGCGAGTCAGTGAAGAATCCAAGTCTACATCTTATCACGTCAAACATACCTCATCTTTGTATTCCTTTGAAATGCTTTAAGAAATTCTTCTAACATTGCAGAAGTCTCACCCATCGGGGAATTATAGCAAATGATAATAGATTGTCCATAAATGTGACCATGTTTCAATTTCCAACCAGAGTGGATTTTTCAATAGAGGTGCAATATAACCTCAAATTTCTTTTTCGGTATTTTCTCTTTATGTTAATCATACCGTTGCATTTATTCTGCCTTAGCAGTCATACTCTTGATAATCTCGCTCATCTGTAAAGTTTGTAATTACTTCTTATTCTTTGTGCCATTTATATATCCCCAAAGGAGGTGTGATAGGAGACTTAGTAGATTTTCCACACCAGCAGTTCTCAAGGAACACCGCAGGGTTGGGTGTCAGTGAAACGCAAAGCTAGCTTAGACCTCCAAAGGTGGACTTTGAGACATGAGCGAGAAGGTCCACCATGTTATTTAAGCTCCTCCCCTTCACTATTATGAGAGACCTATTTTGTGACTACCCTATTCAGCTATTTGTCCCACCTTTAGATAAGACAAATTCCTAAGTCAACTAAAATGCCAGATATGTTCTCGGTAGAAAAGAAATTGTGGGTTGGTGGTTCTCCAGAGGTTGATAGACTATAAATGGACCCATGGTCAATGGTCCTATTGGCTAGGATGGGTAGGGATTAGACTATAAACCATATCCCAAGGGCCATAAATTCTTCATCTTGGTTTGGAAAGACCAATGCATCCTTAGATCCTGCAAGATGTCTTTCAAAAGGACCCCAAGTATCTTCTGGAATGGCAAGACCCATCAGAAGACACTGGGAGGTTCTTTAATCTTCAGGGAGACGATCAGGAGAACCTCAACTTATCAGCTGCCAATGGAATATTGGGGAAAGAATGAAACTTTTCAGGGTTTCTCCATCAGAGTTTACACCCCCCAAAATAATTAATCTTCAGAAAATCATAGTTTTCAAGTAGAGTGATGAAAGTTTATTTTTATTTTTTTAAATTGGCTTGCAGGAAGCTGCTTTTGCCGGATGACACCCGTGTCATGATAGGGTTGCAAGTGTGTCTCCTTTTCATGGGGTCCACATGTTATCATACAAATGCTGAGTCTGCACACTTCAGAATTTATCTTTAACCAACTTGTAAATAAATTGAATGAATAAAGGAAAAACAATGAATCTGTTGACTTTTGTTTTGAAAGTTCTATATCCAGTTTGGGTCAAAAAACAACAACACCGCATCCGTTTTGCTTCCTGGGAATTCAATATTGACTTTAATAAAAATAAAAATACTAATTATACAGAGCAAGTAGAATGTCTTAAGGAATGGGGGGTAAAACAGACAATGGTTGGACAGATGTAGATCAGTTAACGTCTTCCAGTTCAATTCCCAAACTAGGCCAACTGAGATTGGCCTCAACAAGATGACATACATAGATAAAACACCTCCCAGATGTGAGGGATAGTGTTCATGCCAAGTCTTATGCAAAGCAAATTTGAGATCTGCCAAATCTGAACTCATGCTAAGATGAAAAGTGGGTCATTTGGAAAATCAGTTCAGACTCCCCATATAGTCAAAGTCCACTATGTGTAGGTCACATAGAATAGATTTAGAATTTGGAGCACCTTGACTTTTATTTTGGACTAACTGAGAAGATGACCTCAAGCAAGTAGCAGAGACAGAGGTTTGGTGGTGGCCACTTTATCTTCTTGGTTTTCTAATCACACCTCACTGATGGAAAGGAAGATTTGTCACATAAAGTTTCCTGGAGAACATCAACCACTGTTAGACAATCATCTTGAGGTCAGGATTTCAGGACCATCAACAGAAGTACAATTAGTGGGCCTTCAAAAGAGTGTACAGTGACAAGGATGAGACAATCCCACCACGCTCCAAAGGATGCCAACCAGAGATGGGTATTCAGTAGGTTCTGACCAGTTCTGGAGAACCAGTAGTGGAAATTTTGAGTAGTTCAGAGAACCAGCAAATCCCACCTCTGACTGGAGAGCTTACAGTATGCTTCCCCTGCCACACCCACCAAGCCAAGCCCACAGAACCGGTAGTAAAAAAAATTTGAAAACCACCACTGGTTCTGATCCTCTAACTCAGGGGTGTCAAATTCAAGGCCCGGGGCCAAATCTGGATGTGGCCCGTGTGGCTGCCTGGAAACAGCAAAGGACCAGTCCATGGTGCTTCTGCTAGTGAAAACGGCCCTCCTGAGTTCCACTTTTGGCTGCCATGGCCTCCTGCAACCCTCTGCCAGTGAAAACGGAGCTCAAGAGCACCATACGTGGCCCTCCTGAGCTCTGTTTACACTGGCAGAAGGTTGCAGGAGGCCATGGCAGCCAAAAGTGGAGCCTGGGAGCCCATTTTCACTGGCAGAGCGCTCAAGCCATTACAGGTACCCCTGGAAGGAATGATGTTAAGCTGGCCATGCCCTCTTGCCCACGCCCCTCCCCCCGAGGTCAAACACAACCCTGATGAGGCCCTCAATGAAATTGAGTTGGCAGCTCCAGTGGCCTAGAGGTGGAATTCTCACCTCACAATCAGGAGGCTATGAGTTCAATCCTAGTTAGAGGCTAATATTTGGAATAGACTCTCTTGCTTGAGCAGGGGGTTGGACTAGATGACCTTCAAGGTCCCTTCCAACTCTGTTATTCTATGAAACATGTCTTCTATGAAACTGATACAGTCAATATAACAGATAGAAAAAGACTGATGGGGGGCACATCAGGTTTTAAGAGTCAAAATATATTAATCATCCTTGGAAGGAATGCAATTGTTTCCTCTTCTAAAATGGATTCCAGGTTTCAAATGGGTTTGATTTCATAAAATGTTTCTTTTAATGAATGGTTTAACAGAAGATATAAAGTTTTGTGTTCATGAGCTACAAACTTGAGTATTATAACCCAGAATTAATTTAAATTCGTATGATTGCCCGCTAGCTTCTGGCTGGTCTATCCGTTCTGTTTTCTATTTCTATTTTGAATTTTAATAATACATTATCCTTTTAATTTCTCCCTAGTAGCTTTCTGGGAAGCTTGTAGATTATACATAAAGACTGGGCCAATGATTTTAATAAACAAATAAAATATCAGTCAGCAAGATACTGATTGTTATCATTTCCCCCCCTTGGAATTAGTATTGACTTCCTGGACAACTGCCTGGACAAATTGGACTAGAAGACCTCCAATTTCCCTTCCAACTCTGTTATTAGTCTATTCTAAGTCCCTGTAGTTTTCCTGGCAAGATTTTCCAGTTTTCCTGGTTTGCCACTGTTTCCTTCCTAGGGCTGAAAAAGAGTGTTTGGGTCAAGTAATCCAAATGACTTTGTGCTGAAAGTGGGATTAGAACTAGTGGTTGCCAGTTTCTAGCCTGACACATTAAACAAACACCACCACCAAACAGCTTTCATATCCTTTAATTAGCATAATTGTCAACAATTTTTTTATTTAGAAGTAAATAGAGCTAATATTCCTTTGGTAAAAATGTAGGCTTAAGTAGTCATGGAAACGTATGCTAAATACCGGAATTAATTTTAGCTATAAGTGTGTAATGAAACAATACTGTGTCGGCACTGTGAAATCATGCTGCAGTAGAAGCACAGCTCTTTTAAAAGTTGCTCTTGTATCTGGCTACCCCTGTGCTAATTTGTGGTCCACAGGTAGGTCCCTGGTCCTTATCTTTAAGGGATCTATATGAACCTAACTTATAAATGTTCTATTGAGTAAAGATAGACTAGACAATTTCTCAACATATATTATTCTCTGTTTTTACCCATACATTCCCACCTTTCTAGAATGAATGTATACAATTTTTTTTTTAATTGAACATGAAAAAAATCAATTAAACCATATATTTAGATTGGATTTGGCATTTTTGTCCACCTAGTGAGTCCTTTCCAATGACCTGGAATAGGAAGATATTTTTTGACAACAATAAGATACCATCTATTAGGCAACATGGGAAAACTCAATTGACTGTATGGACAAGCTTGTGCAGAGGCATTTATAAAAGCCCCTAGAATTGTTAGGAATATTTCTTTTCCACTGTCAGTTAGGAGTACTGAGGGCTCACCTTATAGGATCAAGGTAGTTAAATAGCTACCTTGCAATTTTATCACCTTTTGATTAAATTAATATTTGCAATATAACAAACTGATCTCTCATCCAAACCAAAGCATTCTGCAGTATCAGAGCTTATGATGTTTAAAAATAGAGGCACTACCCTAACACATATGTGCATATAACATACATGCAATTGTTGACCCACTCATCCTTCTTTCAAAAATTGCCATCAGTCGAGATACTGACAAGGGTTGTAGTCCAATACAATTGGAAGACTCAGATTGAGGGAAATGGAAATACCCATTCTTCTTTCCTAATTTTGCTCTCTTACATAATATGATTCTTACTTTGAACTGCTTATTCTCTCCTTGTACTTTTGTACTTTTCCATGTTCCCCATGTCCTCCTGGGAAAGGGGGAAAAATCAAAAGAAATCCTAAATGCTTTGTTTCCTGCTTTATCAGAAAATGAAGGCATGCTGGGAATCTCTAAGTTGTTACCTAGCAACCCTATCCATGATACACCAATATCCTTTCCTTGTGCTTCCCTCCCCCTTAAAATTGCTGTAAATCTCTCCTTTTCAGTTTCACTGTTTTCATTTTTTCAGATCTTGTTATGAACTGACAGAATTATAATTCCCTATAATTATTTCCCTTCCCTCCAGGCATTGCTACCATTTGTCCTTCCTGTCTGGCAGAAACCTATATTTGCTCCAAAATTGATATGATTTAGATGAATTTTTTGGATTTGCTCAGAGAAAAAAAATTATCTGAGTTAATGTATTTTTTTTCCAACCAAATGTTTTACCAAGTAATTGCAAATCTTTTTGTTTCTGATAACTCTGCATCAGGCAAGATGATTAAAAGTATAGATTGGGGGGGGGGGAATTCTGAGAAGGAAATGTTACTGATATCTTCCGTGGCACACTGCAGAAAAATAAACTGCATCTTCCAGTATTCTTTCCAATCAGCACTGAAGGCTGTGGCTTCTCAGAATTTCAGTGTTAGGATTCTAACGCATGATCTCTGTACAGAGTGGAGTTAATGAACAGTCCTAGGCTGGGGAAGTCTATTATGCCAACATGGGTTGGGTGCCTTCGAAGCTTATCAAAAGAATGGTGTAGGGTCTCCTGCTTGGGTGAGGGGTTGGACTAGATGACCTACAAGATCCCTTCCAACTCTGTTAATCTGAATGGGTACTGACTCAGAAAGGAAGGAGGAAAAATCCTAGAATTTAGACGCTGATGTAAACCACACAGTCTATGTATCTATGTAAAGCTTTGACATGTATATAACTATGTATTGCAGGGAACAAATACAGAATATGATGTCTACATGGCTTAATTTTTGCCTGCAATAACAGTTAATTTAGCCAGTAGTGTTTGGAACCTGCTGCTGAATAAGCCAATTCTTGAATAATAGGTGCTTCGTGGACCAAGACTGAGTCTGAAAAAAGCTTGAGGATCTTTGCTTGTTTTGTGAAATCAAATGTCTCTTCTCCCTTCCAATCCTTAAATGTTTTTCTGAATTCAAGACACTGACCTTTCTCAGTTGGTGTTTCTCAGGCAGTTTAATATATTTCTTCTATCAGCAAGCTTGTTGTTCCCATCTTTAAATACTTTCCTTCCTTCAGACATGATTTAAGCAAGAAAGCTAGTCAAACAAAAAGTCAGTTATCAGTAGTTCCCATCTTCTAAAATTTCACTTCTATTTTTATTTCCACTTTTAGAAAACACTCTAGAAAAAGTAGTAGGGGAGTAGAGAGAAAATTTTGGTCTTGAATAGACCAAAAATAATTTTATATACTTAATTGACAAAAGAAACAAGGTTTTAAAGATTATTTTAATAGCTGGGTTGGTTAATGCTAAAAAAAATTTATTTTGAGAATTAGTTTAGCTGAACAGTTTTATAAGTCATGACTGATCTTTTGAAATATGAGAATACAGTAGCCAGTGAAGTTATTTTTAGTCTGGTATAAACCCCAGTCCCACTTGGTAATCATCCATCTAGTGTGTTGTATATTTTTCAGTCTTCAGAGGTATTTCCACTGCACTTGATCAAAACTAACATCATCCACACATGGGTGCTTGCTTAAAATTGTACTTTTCTAACTCAGATATGGCGAACTGATACTCAAACTGGATTAAAATCAAGTATTATATGGGGTGAGGTATGCACCTTTGAATTTCTAAACTCCAGATATATGATTAAGTCTGAAGTGGATTTTGATGGATCTCATCTAAATCTCCTGGATTTAGAAATGAGTTTTGTACATTACAGGAATTTACCAAGGAAGTATAGGTTAATTTAAAAATCATTAAAAGACTTTTACCTATTATATACCTGGGCTTCCTTCTGTTGTCATAAATATGTTCTGTCTGGGAATCTGACATAATTGCTTTGAAGACTTGTGAAGAAATTATTTTCTCCTTGTCTTCTCTCTTAAATCATACTTCTGTTGAGGAAATCAAAAGAATTGGCTGTATAGTTGCCTAAAATTGATGTTTGAAATTATTCTTTGAGCAAGGTTGTTGAAGACTAACCTTTATCATTCTTAGAAGGCAAACTGGATGTAGCATGGGGAATGTATGGTTAACTTGTCCTTGTTCTTGAGTTATGTAAATGGTTTTCCCATACATTGTAGTGGGTTGGCCTAGAACAGAGGTCTCCAACCTTGGC